>WTXF01000080.1:0-144960 GCA_022496215.1 Russula brevipes | reverse complement strand
AGTTCGCAACACGTGAACATGACCCACCAAGGGACAGATGTGAGGCGAGGAAGATGATTGCTTGTACATGCGAGGGTCGTGTGATACTCTGGGGTAAGCAGGATTCAAGGACCAGAATCTCCAACAACGGACAATTGATCAGGAGATCGATCAACGATTTTGAATCGCCAAATAAGGGTCCGCGTCAGCAATAGCTCCCACCGTGACGGTTATTTTCAATTGTGATAACTGGCCACGAGGAATAAATGACCAAGGAACGTAGATTTGGGAGAGGGAGAACGTCCGAAGTTTCGGGGCCATCCCATTGAAAAACGGCTCCCTGAGAGAGGTGACAGGGGAGAAGAGCGGGCGCCAAGCTCAAAATGTTCCAAAGCAGGAGCTCAGACTGCAAATCTCCGGATGTCATCAAGTGGGGTGACCAGCCGCGAGGCGGAACTCGTGTGTATGCGCGAAGTGCGCGGTGAACATGGCCAGTGTCTCCGCATCCGGCTTCGAGCAAGTCAATTGCCAGCGGCGCGTTCCGCGCGCGTGCGAGCATCTCAGAGATCCATGTGGGCTCGCCATCCGGCCGAGATCTTCGCCCACAGCGACGAGTCGTCTAGCGCGACTTGTCGCCAGTGACGACACACGTGCGTGACACTGATCCATCTCAAGCTCTCCTGTTTCTGCCAGGGCGAGCCCGCGACGAGGTGAAATATCCGTGCGAGCACCTCGGGCGGCAGAGAACGGAAATCGGCGCGAGCGTGTTGCGATGCGTGAGCAGAGCGCGAGTGAGAAGCATCGCAGCGTCTATTTCTCTATCGACTGTGGAGACGCCACGGCGCGCGCGCTGGGTGTTCGTACGACGGACCGGAATTGATTCGAGAGGGATTCGAGGCGGGTTAACAGTACGTCAGAGAACGTGGCCCCTTGCGCATCACTTGAGAGGGGCTAGAGCATCAGCCAAAGCAGACACGATAGGGCGTATTCCCACCTCTCTGGAGGAAATGGGCAACGGTGTCACTGTGCGTCGATGATAAAGAAATGGATGATGTGTTCTGAGCATGACTCGGATGGCGCTCAGCGACCCGCCTCATGATGGGCTCCTTGTTGAGAGCGGTTCGGGTCGACATGACCTAAAAGTTACTTCTGAGCAGCGACGGGATGTGTAGAAGTTCAAACGCCCGCAGTTGTACAGTGGTGCTTAGCTGTGATCGTGAGGGGGAAACAGAGCAACCAATCTATGTGAAGCGCCGCCCAGAACTGCGTCAGCGTCAGAGCAGAGTAGAGTTCACTAGCGCTCACGTGCTCGCCAAACGCCTCATTCACTCGTGACATTTACTACAAATTAATTTTAATTTTGATGATGGTCCCCGGACATGCCACTCAGTAGTGGGTCTCCCGCCTTTATAGTCGGTCATGAAGACGTTAAACTCACATAGAATGTCGACTTTCGTTGCCGTGTTCGGTGTGACGCACAAGCGGACGGAGGGGCCAATCAGATAGCAACACTGCATATGCCAGCATCTACTCCCTCCTTCCCACTGGATACATGCGCGACCTATGCGGAGTACTACAGAATAGAGGGAGTCGGAGTAGGCACACTACTGGTCGTGCAGACGGAGGCGCGCTCTTGGTTACATGATCCCTACCATACGACTGTTGACAGTTGGAGGTCCTTCAAAGAGGTCTTCCGTCTATGGTCTATCATTGACTGCATAACTGTGAGCTAACTTATGCATGTGGTCAGTCCAAACTGCGAGTCAGAGCAAGCGGCAACTGAACCACCCGTCCATCTCAGCACCGGGATCATTATTGATTGGGTTTGATTTTAAGTGAATCACAAGACCATTATTGGATCGGCCTGCCAATCATAAACCCAATCATGACATCGTCATGACCGGGCTCCATTAAAGGGTAACAACTCAAAGCACTGATTACAATAAGCTCATTCGGTACATCTAATAGCTTCACAGCGACGGCTTCCAGTACCAACGAACCAATTTCAATTTCTACATGCCACGTTCTACGTCGTTATCAGGGTTCCGTTTGTCCGGTTTCTCATGCACCTGCTCGTCTGTGCTGGTGCGCGAGCCACGATCATTCAGTGTCGGATGTTGCTCGAAGACCTTGTGCACTGCCACCACCATCGGATTGCATGGCGTGTGGGCCCGGTTAGTTTTTGGGACTGCAAGCCCGCCACTTGAAGGATCCTCGTGTGCGCTGATAACATATCGGCCATGATGAGTGAGACAACGAATAGACGAGAAATTTTTCGTACAGATTGGGGGGTCCTGTGGCAAAGTCCACTAGAGAACGGTGCATTCGCGTGGCAGCGATGGTCATCGCGATCAGAGAGGGAACTTGGAATATCTGAGTGACAAAAGGGCGTGAGAAAACAAGTTGCCCGCCTTTCATCAACTGTAACAAAAAGTACATACGAGATTGAACGCATCTAGTATTCAAAATAGGATCGAGTGGAATGAACCTTCATCGCAGGTAGACCGGAGAGGGGAAAATTACCATTCAAATTCAAAATAATGAAGACCTACGACGTAAAAAGATGAATGAAAGGGAGAGAAACAGGAGCATAGTCGGTGCTTACCACTGGCGGAACCTCAGCTACCGCAGCAACCACTAACCAAACGACACCCTCATGGAAGGAAAGTATATCAATGATTCGAAAGGAGCAAACCACAGAGAACCACGACAGACCTGCTTCCAGAGAAAGTGGGTCAAGCCAAACTTGCCACCACCATTACGGCACAAGCGAAGCAGGCCAATGAGCGCAATAAGAAGCAACATAATGTCAGTGACGGCTATAGCGATGAGGGTGGGCACGGCGGTCTCGGAGTTGGATACCAAGCAGCGCTCTTGCGCAGAGACCCATGCAGCGCGGAGCTGCGAACGACGTAAGCCCGGGAGGTCCAATAAAACTGGAACGGATTATTCACCCGCACGGTAGCTGTTAACGAACCACGTTCATTCTTAGACCCTAGGACGCGGAGGCTAAGGGACTAACCTTGAATGAGAAAAGCAACATTGATGCCCCATATACTGTATGCCGTCGCTGCAACGACCTTACTTCTGTTCCAGATCGCAATACTGGCAACCTCGATGAGTGGCTGGTCCTGGAGATTGTCGTGGCGCCGATAGCTAGGAGACGACGCACATGCGCAGAACAATCAATAGCGAACCGGCAGCAGCAGAGAGGTAGGAAAAATCTAGGAGAACGATGACGATGGAGCGCTTAGCGTGCCCTCCTCGCAGATGAAAACGCGTTGGTGGAAGCGCTCACGAGCGTGGAAGAGATCCACAACTTGAAATCGTGCCAAGTCAGAACCCGGGTGCGAGGTGGCAGATGCGGAACACGGCATTCACCTGACAGTTGATCGGGTCTCAACATTCATACCGACAAAGCTAAGTATTATGGCCACGAGACCGGCTGCACGTGCAAGGGAGTAGATCTATCGAACGCGAAAGTCAGTCTGAGACCCCTCTCTGGAGACGAAAGCAAAGCGATTATCATGACGGACCCATATCGTCCAGCGGTAGGGGCGGCGGCGTCGAATAACGCTCCATTCGTAGTCAAGAGTGGTGAGGAGCTCCCAGCTGAAAAGGTTGGGTCACAATAAGCGAGAAAAAAAGATGCAGACTCACAGGCAGAGGCCGCCCATGACATGCCAGAACTTCACAAGAGCCACTGTCGGAGGAACAGGACCATTGAGCCTTCCAGGGCCCAGGAGACGGCTACAAAAACACACGCACAGTTCTCTCGCATAGCTTCGGTGGAATCCTGGAGGCCGGCCATCAAGGAGGGAAGGCAATGCGATGACTAGGCGGGGGAGCACGTTCTGTGTAACGTCTATCCTTGCAGCATCTGATGGACCGGATATATAGATGCTCATACCGCGGGCCGTGTCGAATCACATCCCCGGGTGGTGAGAAAGGAATGTAATACTATCGCTGCGGAAAACACCTTTACAACCCAATACTATTGGACCTGAAGTCATCGATATGTACCCTTTACCGGTGCAAGGGGCGCGTATCGCTTTGATCGGACTGGTGCCTTGAACGTTCTCGAACCTAAATTGATACCTCGTTTGCCAAGCCAAGGACTTCTTCGATTACCCACTCGTAGAATGCAGCAAAATGCAGCGAGGAGGCGGGTTGAATGACCTCCGGCTGAGTTGGAAAGGATGAACGGACCCGCGGAGAACCAACGGAAGGACGGTAGACCAGTCAGGCGGGACTGGACTCGGAGCCTCCACAGGCACAGGTCGCGACTGCGACAAAAGTATTGATGGGAGTGATGTTGATGGAATGAAAGTGTTTCTTCCTCGCGCTGACAACCTGCGGACAAGCCGTTGCCAACATAAGGAGCACGAATACCAGCGGCTCCCCATGTAGCAAGAATGACTTGTGTTGTTTGTGAGAGCGGCCCGTAGCAAAATATGAGAGGCATGCTTACATAATTTCTCTTATCCTAAAACGTCTGGTAGCGCGCGCTTATCCTTTCGCCGCATCGCGCTTGGCATCGCGGTTGGTGCAGAACTCCACCGAGAGCGGGCGAAATAGAGTTTTCGCACGGCGCGAGCTCACTTCCGATGTTCAACGTTCAACGTTCAACCTCTTCGCATGCCACACTCAAAAAAACGATAGATGAAGCTTGCCTTCTCCAGTCGCGGACTTCAATTGGTCCGGCTTGGGTCCAGGGATCCACATCATCGATCTCCGGCCATTTGGGGGTGTCATTCACGTCTAAACCAAGGTCTCAACGCCCCGGTGCGGGAATCCCGGCCCGCCACTCCCTTGGCCCTATGATGCTGTTTGGGACCCATGAAATCGCCGTCACTCTTCATCGCTCATCATTTACACGTCTCCTTCGTCGGCCTCGTCATCCTCGCCGTACCCTTCGCTGGTCTTCTTATCCACGACCCTAGCACCGGGCTTTCATTAAAGAGTAGTGACTACTAATTAAAATGAGTATGCGCCAACATAGCACTGTTTACAACTAGCTCATTAGTAACAAGAAGTACATCTAATAGCTCCCAAGCGACGGTTTCCAGTACCGACGAACCAATTTCTACATGGCCCGTTCTACATCATCACCACGGCTCATTTTGTCCGGCTTCTCGTGCACCTGCTCGTCTGTGCTGATGCACGAGCCGTGATCGCTCGTCTGCGGCGTCGGATGCTGCTCGAAGACTTCGTGCACAGCTACCGCCATCGGATTGTATGGAGACGAAGCGCGGGTCAGATTAGTTTTCGGGGCTGTGGGCGGGCCACTGAGGGGGTCCTCGTATTCGCTGAAAAATCATCGAGTGAGAAAACGAAAGGACGAGAAGAATTTCGTACAGATTGGGGGGCGCCGTGGCAAAGTCCACTAGAGATCGATGCATTCGCGTGGCAGCGATGGTCATCGTCACCAGAGAAGAACTTTGGAACATCTGAGTGACACAAAAGTATGAGAAAACAAGAGCCTCTCCCCACCAGTAACAAAAGGAACGTACGAGATTGAGCGCATCTAATATTCAAAACAGGATCGAGTGGAATGAAGCTTAATCGTAGGTAGACCGGAGAGGGGAAAATTACCATTCAAATTCAAAATAATGAAGACCTACGACGTAAACAGAAGATGAATGAAAGGGAGAGAAACAGGAGCATAGCCAGTGCTTACGACTGGCGGAACCTCGGCGGCCGCAGCAATCAATAACCAAATGACACCCTCAAGGAAGGAAACCATGTCAATGGATGGAAAGGACCATGACCACTGAGAACCACGACATACCTGTTTCCAGAGAAAGTGGGTCAAGCCAAACTTGCCACCACCATAACGGCACAAGCGAAGCAGGCCAACGAGCACAATGAGAAGCAAAACAACATCGGTGACGACTATAGATATGAGGGTAGGCATGCCGGTCTCGGAGTTGATTACCATGCAGCCCCTTCGCTCAGGGATCCATGTAGTGCGAAGCTGCGGATGAAGTAAAAGCTAAACTCAGAAGTTCCAAACAGAAAGTAGAAGTGATTATTCACCCGCACAACGGCTGTTGCCAAACCACGTTCATTCTTGGACCCGAGGACGCGGAAGCTAAGGGACTAACCTTGAATGAGAAAAGCAACATTGATGCCCCATATACTGTATGCCGTCGCCGCAACGACCTTATTTCTGTCCCAGACCGCAATACTAGTAAGCTCCATGAGTGGCTAGTCCTGGAGATTGTCGCGGCGCAGACGGCTAGGAGACGACGCACATGCGCAGAACAATCAACAGTGAAGTAGCAGCAGTAGACAGGTAGGACAAAATCTAGGACAAAGGTGATGGTGGTAGTGCGCTTAGCGCTCCCTCACGATGAAGATGCGTTGGAGGCTCACGAGTGTGGAAGAGATCAACAACTTGAAGTCGTGTCAAAGCAGTGTCAAAAACCCGGGTGTGAGGGGGCAGATGGAGAACACGGCATTCACCTGACAATTAAGTTGGGACTCAACTTCAATACCGACAAGGCCAAGTAATATGCCAATCAGACCGGCCGTACGTGCAAGAGAGTAAATCTATCGAACGTGAAAGTTGGTCAAAGACCCGTTTATAGAGACGAAGTGAAACGTTTATTACGACGGACCCATATCGTCCACCGGTAGGGGCGGCGGCGTTGAATGACACTCCACTCGTAGTCAAGAGTAGTGATAAACTCCCAGCTGAACAAGGAGGCTCGAGTTACAAGACGCTGGGGAAAGTTTTGCAGACTCACATGTAGAGGCCATTCAAGACAAGCCAGAACTTCACCAGAGCCACTGCCGGCGGAACAGGATCATTGGGACCTCCGGGCCCTAGAAACGGCTGAAAGAGCCCACGCACATGTAGCTTGCATAACTTTGGTAGAATCCCGGAAGTCGGCCATCTGGGAAGGCAGGCAACGCGATGACTCGGCGGGGGAGCGCGCTCGGTGTAACGTCCATCCTTGCAGCACCTGACGGACCAGATATATAGATGTTCCATACTGCGGTCCATGTCATACTGTATCCCCAATGAGTAAGGATTGTAACACTATCGCCGCGGGAAACACATTGACGGCCGGATTTTGGACCTGAAGTCATTCAATTGATATGTACACTTTACGGTGCAAGGGGCGTATCGCTCTCGCTCTGATTGGACTAGTGCCGGGAAAATTCTCGAACCTAAAATCGATACCTTCGCCTGTCAAGCCATCGATTCCCCGCTCGTACAATTCGGCATAATTGCAGTAAGGCCGTGGTCTTTTGGCTTCTGGCCGACATGGAAAGATGAGTGGCCCGGAAACGAAGAAGGACCAACGAACGGATATGGGCCGGTCAGGACTGGCTCCCTCGACTCTCCACAGGCACCGGTTGCGACTAGGAACATTGATGGCAGAGATGTTGATACGTTCACGGAAGGAAGATGTTTCCTTCCCACCACTGTCAACCTGAAGAGTGCAGTGAAGACAAGTCTTTGCCAAAATAAGGAGCCCCACTATTGATTGGTAGAAAAATTTAGAGCACTGCCTCCCGTATGGCAAGAGCGACCTGCGTAATTGTAAGAAGACGGCCCTGAGATGGTGTCTCATGATCTCATGCCCGAGCGGGCATGGTATCAGTAACAGTACTGCTACTGTAGTAGTAACAGAATAGCCTGAGGGTTTGTCCGGAGCTCTTACGTAATGGTAACTCTTTCAACGCGCCGACACGCCGACCAGAACAGCGCGAGCGCGCGCCTATCTTATCGCTGCATTTCAAACAGCAACAGCGAAGACAAATCGGAGTGGACCAGGTGTTGTCTCAGCTCTGTCCTTGGGGGTGGGTAGGGCAGCTCTGCCATTTGGTCATGAGGAGCGTCGGACACGCGGTTGGGGGCAGAACTCAGCGCCGCTTTCGCACGGCGCGACCTCACTTACGATGGTGTTCAACGCTCACGTTGCTCAAATGCTGCCCTCGAAAAAACAGAGGAACAAGGCCTGCCTTCTCTAGTCACTTCGATAATGCCATTCAGTGCCCATGTCACCGTGCGTCGTTTACGCGACTCCTTCATCGGCCTCATCATCCTCGTCATCATCGCGTCCCTCGCTCTCCTATTTCACCTGAACAATTCTCGCTCGGACGACATCCTCATGTTTTTGCATGGTCTCCCGATGCCCGAAGGCGGCACCAACCCACCACGTTTCTATGAATGGTACGAACGCGAAAAGAAGTTACCGCAGAACAATCCCGACCTCCCCTATCCCCAGGGAAGGGAGGGCCGCTACATTCGTTTTGCGAACCAGATTCGTGGTGCGTGCATTTTTCCGCTCGTTCGTGCAGTTTTTTTTTGCGTCAGGGCTACTAGTATTTACGAGACTCAACTCGGAAAGGTCTTGGTTTTGGCAATGCCCTGGAGGAGATGGTCCTCAATGCCCACCTCGCATACCTTGCCAAACGAACGTATGTCACCTCTCTTCCCACCATGGTTGTTTTTCTCGGTTCCCTCACCGCTCATCCGTGATATTTCCAGTTACGTGTTTGAAAATTACACTTGGGAACAGACCTCCAGCGACTTCTCCCAATTTAATGGTAAGCCGATCCCCGCGCGAGTCCCCTTGACTGCGCTACTCTCTGGTGTGCCCACATTCCCTCGCCTACATCCACACCCAGGCTTCATCTTTCCTTCCAATTTAGGCCCTATGGCCGGGGATCCATTTCCATCATCCACCGGTGGCTTGCCGGCGGTTATCCCCGAGTTTTTCAACCAAGTGTGCCCGACCCCTACTATCATCGATCGCGAAGAGGTCAACAATTTGCTACCGGGTGCTTCTGCTGCCGTCATCGTGCGGGCCTGGCTTGACAAGCTCGAGCGGATCGACGATCGCTGTATTGAGATCAAGGAGTCTTCAGGCCAGATCTTCGACGGTTGGTGCGTTTTTGTCTATCCTACTCCCCACCCCGTTTGTCGGATCTGATTCGCTTTATGCAACAAGGGTGTTCGGTGACTCAACAAAACTACTCGACATATGGCCTTCCCTCGTGACATCGCCAATTCTAACCCACTTTTCCTGGTCACCGCTCCTCATTGCCGCCCTTCAAGCAAATACGCATGTTATCCATCCCGCCCTTTCCGCTGCCACCGCTGCTTCCTTTTACCCGTCTTCCGACCTCAACCCCCTGTCAGGTCTTCTCGCGCTACACATTCGCCGCGGAGACTACGTCGACCACTGTAAATTTCTCGCCCTCTATAACGCACACTATATGGGCTTCAACGAATTTCCTGGTCTGCCAGACAAGTACGCACCGCCAGACGAGTCGGAACAAAGACAGCTGTGGTACTCCAAACATTGCCTTCCCAACATCGAGCAGATCGTTGCGCGGGTGCGCGAGGTGCGCGCCTCGCTCCTGCCGACAACGAGGCTCACACGTGTGTACGCGCTTACAAATGGGAGGCCCGAATGGCTGGAGGAGCTGAAGGACGCGCTACGAGAAGACGCGCGGAGGGAGGGCTTTGACCCGTGGGTAAACATCGGGACCAGCAGGGACTTGCGCCTGACAAAGGAGCAACGGCATAACGCGCAGGCCATGGACATGGCCGTTGGGCAGCGGGCAGAAGTCTTCGTTGGGACCGGGGTGCGTGTCCTTGCTGTCCGGTTAATTGTGAAACTGATCGTTTACTATCCCGGGATAGTTTTCAAGCATGACCTCGAATGTCGTCATGCTGCGCGCGGCACAAGGCGCCCCCTGGGAAAAGACACACTTCTGGTGAGGCAAGTCCGCCCGCGGGTGCTCCTTGAAGCCATGCTCGTTTTGGCGCATCGTTCGCCTGCACGGTACAGGTATTCGCGTGTGCCTGTAGAGTAAGAGGGGGGAGGAGTCCAACGAACGGAGATGAGTTACCTCTACATCACAACACCTACATATTTGCGATACCCGCCCGCCGAGTGACTTTTTCCTTCGGTTCTTTCCTAATGTGGTTTAGTTCCTTTTTTTTTCTTTTTGGAGCTTTCCTGGTCACTTATCGAAGACGCTCACCCGATGAGACTTTCTGAGAAAGATAGAAGGCAATGCGGTCATTTCATACGGCGTCATTCATGCTTACTCGTATTTGCTGGCGTACATAGACGGCTAGGGTGCTCCTACAGGTCCATGAAGATGCGTCCATTCAATTATATTAAGATATCAAGTGACTGTGGCATATCAAGCGCTGGGTCCTGGGCCACTAGCACCCATGAAGCATGAAGCTCGAGCCCAAACAACGGAGCAGGATCAATTCCTCTTCACGGGCCACCCATGTTACAGGGTCAATATGAAAGAGATGTCCAGGATTAGCAGGCCAAGTAGGCTCGTCTGTTCGTCAATCAGTACTGTGTCAGTGGTTTGGGTCGTAGAAGGGGCCCTCAATAACAGCATAACATGCAACAATTGAAGGTGGGATGATTACCACTGCCGCAGTTGGTTACCAACGTCCCATCTGACGAGGCACTTGAGCAGAAATTAGGAATTGCATTCAGCGAGATCCTTTGATCCCTCACGCTCGCTCACGGAAAAAGAAAATGTGGTGGTCAGCCCAGAGAGGGAGCTAGCCCGACTAATCACACTTGGCCCGACTGAGAGTGTGGACATTGGCTATTGGCTCTCCATCCACGCTCGTAGTCACGAGCGGTGGAATACCCCCAGCTGGAGGGTGAGAATTGAGTCGTGCAGCATGCTGTGCTGCGAGAAAAAGAAGCTGGTGCGGCCGCCGCATAGACGGACATAGGGGCCGTGCATGGCATTCAGAGCTGGTAAATGACCCATAAAAAGTATACGGGTGCGGGTGGCAAGCCATACGGAACGGTGGTCATTACAAGCGATTCGCAGGGCACTGACGCAACACATGCACTTCCATCACGCGTGAGGCAGGATACTAGATATTGAAATTACGATAACACACCTTAAAAGCCGACTCAACTTGGGGTTCGTCGCAGGGATTCGGTGTAACGAGCGAAGCTCAGTCGACGGAAAGAATGATGTATGAAAGTGGCGAAGGGGTATTCGGAGGTCAACCGGTCAGTCAACTAGTCAACGATCAACTCCAAAACGGTTTGATCGGGCCGGTTGTCGCAGGGGTGTGGCCACGTGGCGGCGGCCTAAACATCTTCAACTCCAAACAGCACTCGACACTCGGAGGTTATGGTAGCTCATATGCACAGTGCTGCCTGACATTTTCGCCTTTCTGCACACGCCTTGTTTTGCCTTGATAGCTTGATACCAGAGGCGGGGAAAATACGGCGATCGCTTGCCATGGCCGTCGCATGTCAAACTGACTCACTGCAGGCCAGAATACACAAAACGGGAAAGTGCAGGACCAAGTACCTGGTACGACAAAACAAAGGGAGAGGAGAGGGACAGCCTGTGGAGGACCAAAAGGAGCAAAACCGGGCGGTGTCTCTGATGCTGATTGTGCAGTGCAATGACAAATTAAAATGGTAAACCACTTGATTGCACCACAGGTCTTATGTTACGTATTAGCTCTTCACAGAATGGTATATTTAAGGTGCTATCTAGGTTATTTAAGCATGCCCCTCTCAACCGCGCAACCCCAAATCCCAGCGTGTTCTGACCCTGCAGAGGCCATGCGCCCATACTAGTACGGCGCGCTCAAAAATTTCGGCTCATCCGTGCAGGTGAAACGTCCGATTCATTACAATATGGACGCCCCATATAATACAGGCCGCGGCATGAAATTCCCTCGAGTTTCGTTCCTTGGTAACTGATTTACTATAGTAGTATTCGATGAGCGTAAGCCGTAACGCCTCGGAGTATCATCAAGGAGCCCCAAATGCCTGAACATTGCCGCTGACCAAAGCTTTGCTAGCCAGATACCTCATCCACGTTTCTCCTGTAAGGTGAGCGTATGAAAGGAACCTATGGCCGCATCAGGAAAAAAGGTTTGCTATATAGCTGCCTAATAAGGTATAGGAGCTATCATAGCCTATCATAGTCGTGATAGCTCAATACAGATACTATATAGCTCTATCATAGCTCGCATAGCTACACAGATATATATATAGACTATATACTATTCTTGTATACTATATAGACTATAGGGCAAAGCTACATCTATGAGAGCAGCAGGTGGACTCGGCGATCAGCGAGTGGGTGACCCAACCCCGCTGACATACAGACGGCGTCCTCGCCCTCACTGGCGGCGTCACCGCGCTCGCGCTCCTCGCGTGGGAGTTCACAGCGGACACCGGTAGTGCACCTTCCACGCGTGGAAGCACAGGACGGACGACGCGCACGAGCACTGTCGGCACCCGAACTTTTTCGCCGAGGTCGAGCTGCCGGGTGCGCGTTCCTCCTTCCCCCCCCGGACCTTTATTATTCATGTTGGCTTTGTGCGTGCTGACGGCGATTCGTACCGACCGGGGGTTTTCAATCTCATCCCTCTTCTGCCCCCATGCCCGACCGCTGTTCCCCCCGCACGAAGCTACGCTCGCCGACGCTGAGGACCTTGGTGCCGCTCTCGCCCTCGCTTGTGCTTTGCCTGCTTTTCCTCTCCTCGACGTGCTTCATCGAGTCTATTTCTGCGAGTAAGTACCCGCGAGGCTACGCCGTGTACCATGCATGCGTCTCGATGTTCATGCCAGTCTTGGCGCCCGTGTGGGCACGCAACGTCCTCGCAGTGTTGCGCCCATCGAACTCAAGCGCGTTGCGCGTCTCGGTGCCGTCGCGCACGTTCTTATAGAGTTTCTCAAAGACCGGCCGGTTCGCCGCCTCGAAGATGGTGGGCATCGGGAGGGGATTTGCGGCCGTGTCCGCATCGGCGTTGGCAGCCTCGTTCCTTGGTGCATGCCGAGCCCCCTCCTCCATGGTGGGAGAAGGAGGGGGCAATGAGGGAAGGTGGATAGTCAGGGCAAGGCTTTGCGGCGAGCATGGGGTGGTGGGCGTCGGGAGGGGGCTTGTGGCTGCGTCGGCGTTGGTGTTGGCGGTCTCCTTCATTGGACGGTCGGGGCGGGGCTTCGCGGCGAGCAGGGTGGTGGGCGTCGGGAGGGGGCTCGTGGCTTCGTCTGCGTTCGCCCTTTGGTGCATGCTGAGATGCGCTCGCCGGATCCTCTTGCAAGCCAAAGACGACGCCCATGCACGGCCACGTGTGACTGGTGTGAGGCCGGCTGGCCTGCACGAAAGAGTTCGACCGTGGCGGAGGAAGCCGCTCTTGGAACCTCCTTTGGGAGGAAGCCATCGGAGCGCCAGCATCGGGGACGCAGGCAATGGCGGGTGGTAGGCGGAAGGTGGAGGGCGCCGGATGAGGTTGCGAGTGAGAGCGGCTAAAGTGGCGGGGCGTCGCATGGTCGAGGCTACGCGCAAGGCCGACTGGCCTGCATGAAAGCGGTCGACCAAGGCAGAGCACGCCAGGAGAGGGTCGCCATCCAGGACCTTGAGGGGGCCTCCTTTGGGAGGAGGCCGTGGGTGCCAAAGGGGCCTGAGCACCAGAATTGGGATGCGAGTGATGGCGGGTGGTAGGCGGAAGGCGGAGAGCGCCGGGCGAGGATGAGAACGAGAGCACACACGCGGTTGACTTGTGCTCTCTCCTGCGTTTCCCGGCCATGCGTTGAAATTCAACAATGTCATGTGACACTGCAGTTGAACAAATTGTGTCGGAGATGCACCGGACTCTGAAACATTTTATATAACCCTGTGCGCTGTTCGTTGTCCACCCGTCTCCATCTTCCCTCCTTCCCTCCTCCTTCTACGCTTCAGTTATAACTTGCTGCGGGGTTAAACTATCGGTAAGTAACATCTCCTATGGTGAAGTAAAAGGTTACTCACTTTGCCCTGTCACAGCAGCCTCATGGTAGTGGGCCACTGACACTCATTGTTCTTTTACAGGTTTAATTCTGACACGCGACCACCGGCAGCTTGGCAAGGGCCAGGACGATGAAACCAAGTGGGGGTTCTTGGACAGCTGGGAGGTTGGTGCGGAGTGATTACCATACCTTAGAGTAAATTTAAAGTAGATTAGCTCTGTACTGTGTCTCGACTGGTGACGCGGTGACGCTTTTACAGTAATCATGATGAATAAATATATGTTTTTCATTTTCAGTTTTGTGTGCGCGAAAAAAGGTTTCATGCACTGATATGCATGCTCTTGTAGACAATTGAGGCTATGGAAACTATGGACACTATAATGTCTATATAGCCGTGGTAGCAGAGTCTGCTACCATAGCTATATAGTCTATATAGCACGCATAGACACAAGCTATATAGCCTACCATAGAACAGTCATGTCTATATAGCCTATATATCCGGAGGCAGTCTATGTGGCTATGCGAGCTATATAGCCTATATAGCACGTGATAGACTTGTCCACTTTTGCTGATGCGATCAAAGTTTGGTCCCAGTACTTCCTCTCACGTAGGCGTTGACCGGATTCGGGTGACCCTTTAAAGTGCGAAAGTGCGATACCCTCGTTCCACCCTTCGCCGGTCTACGTGACAATCCCAGCACTCTCGGGCTTCTATTAAAGAGTAACTACCAATTAAGATGGGTATGCGCCGACATGGCACTGATTACAACTAGCTCATTAAGTTACAAGAAGTACACGTAATAACTTCCGAGCGACGATTTCCGGTACTGTACCGACGGTCCTATTTTTACATGCCCCGTTCTACGTCATCATCAGGGCTCAATTTGTTTGGTTTCTCATACACCTGTTTGTCTGTGCTGGTGCGCGAGCCGTGATCGCTCGTCTGCGGTGTCGGGTGCAACTCGAACACCTTGTGCACAGCTACCACCATCGGATTGCACGATGGAGATGAGGTGCGGGTCCGGTTCGTTTTCGAGGCTGTGAGCCCGAAGGTGGGGGGGTCCTCGTGTGGGCTGAAAAATCATCGGCCAGATGGGTGAGAGAACGAGAGGGCGAGAAGAATTTCATACGCATTAGAAGGACCTGTGGCGAAGTCCACTAAATAGCGGTGCATTCGCGTGGCAGCGATGGTCATCGTGACCAGAGAGGGAACCTGAAACATCTGAATGACAAAAGGGTGTAAGAGAAGAGACTCTCTGCACCAGCAAAAACAAGGGCGTACGAGGTTGAAGGGATCTAATATCCCAAACAAAATCGAGTTGAGTGGGCATCCATCGCAGGTACACCGGAAAGGGAAATATTACCATTGAAATTCAGAATGATGAACACCTACGACGTAAATTGAAGATGAATGAGGGAGAGAAACAGGAGCATAGTCGGTGCTTACCACTGGTGGAATCTCAGCGGCCGCAGCAATCAATAACCAAATGACACCCTTACGGAAGGAAGCCATGTCAATGAATGGAAAGGGCCACGGACACTGAGGACCACGACATACCTGTTTCCAGAGAAAGCGGGTCAAGCCAAACATGCCGTCACCATTACGGCAAGAGCGAAGCAGGCCAACGAGCATAATGAGAAGCAAGGCAACGTCAGTGACGACTATGGATATAAGGGTGGGCACGCCAGTCTCGGAGTTGAGTACCACGCAGCCTTCTTGTGCAGTGGTCCATGTAGATTCGAGCTGCAGATGAAGTAAGTCCAGAAGGTCCAATAAAACTGGAAGTAATCATCGTTCACCCGCACGATAGCTGTTAACGAGCCACATTATTCGAGGGCTCAGGGACGCAGAAGCGAAGAAGCTTACCTTGGATGAGAAACGCAACATTGATGCCCCATATACTGTATGCCGTCACCGTAACGACCTTATTTTTGTTCCAGATCGCGATGCTGGCAACGTCAATAAATGGTTGTTCCTGGGGATTGTCGTGAAGCAGAAGGCCGGGCTGAGGACGACGCACATGCGAAGAACAATCAATAGCGAAGCGGCAGCGGTAGACAGATAGGCAAGGATCTAGAAGAATGCCGACGATGGAGAGCTTAGCGTTCCCTCGGAGAAGAGAACACATTGGATGATGTGCGCACAAGTTCAGAAGTGACCCAGAGCTTGAAATCGTGTCACGTTAGAGCGTGGGCGTCAGGAGGCAGATGCAGTACATGGCATTCACCTGACAGTCAAATGGGGTCTCAACGTCCATACCGACAAAGCTAAGTATCGCGCCTATGGCACAGGCCACACGTGCAAGGGAGTAGATCTATCGAACGCGAAAGTCGGCCCGAAGCCCCTCTGCGGAGACAAAAGTGAGGATTCATGACGGACCCATATCGTCCACCGGTAGGGGCGGCGGCGTCGAATAACACTCCATTCGTAGTCAAGGGTAGTAACAAACTCCCAGCTGAACGAAGGAGAGTTGAGTCACAAGAAACGGAAAATAAGCGGAGAAGGCTCACAGATAGAGGCCGTTCACGGCATGCCAGAGCTTCACGAGAGTCACTGTCGGAAGAACCGGGCCATTGAGGCTTCCGGGCTTCGTGAAACGTCTACAAAAACCCACGCACACGTAACTTGCTCAACTTCGGCGGGATCGCGGAGGTTGGCCATCTCAGAAGGCAGGGGATAATGATGATTAAGCGGGGGAGCGCGCTTGGCGCAAGCAACGTCGATCCCTCCCTCGCAGCACGCGACGGACCAGATATATAAATGATTCATACCGTCGGATGTCATATCGTTTCCCCAGTGAGTAAAGATGATTACTGCGCAAAACACACCGACCACCCATTTTTGGACATGACAGTTATTGATGGGGTACCTATGTGCTTTTTTTACAATGTGACGGGTGCATCGCTTTGATTGAATTACAGCTGCGCCCCAAACGCTCTCGAACGAAAGACTAGACTTGACGACCTGCTTGCTAAGCTGACAATTTTCTTCCGGTCCTTGCCGTGGAGGGCAGCATCAATACAGATACAGTACAGTAAGATGTTCGGATGACTTGACAGTTGACACTGCAGGCTGGGATGAATGGGCACATCGGAAGGACTATAGGCCGGTCGGCTTCAGCAAGTCTCCACAGGCACGCACTTGGGACAGACTTGGATAAGAAACGTGTTTCTTTCCCACATTGACAAGCTGCGGCATCAAAATCACTCCCATAGACGGGTCAAGGAGCATGAATAGCGGAGTGACGTGAATGGAGGTGGGTAAGATGTCTCACGTCTGGGTTGACACAGAAACAGATGGGGCCACGGTTGCTGTAGAATGTTATCCAATGGGGTTCGAGAAGTAGCTTAATAGAGTGGCTGCTGGTGATTGCCATTCTGATGCGTCGGATTGATGTCAAAATTCAATGATGAAACCCGTCAATTGAAGCAAACCTCCACAAACAACTATTTACTTCAACGATAATTACGTAATTTTAGATAAGGCTGGTTGTTCCCGATTCGGTCTATCGGTCTATCTACATTGGCGTGCAACACCCCAACAAGCTACCGGAGCAGTATACTGGGAGACCTGATCCAGAAAGTGAACGCGATGGCGCAAGTCCAGGCCGTGATGATCAGCCGGCGACCTGCTGAGGGATATGTCTATCAAGCGAGGGAATATGCGAGAGTGGTCATTGAATATGCTAATAAAGCGAATAACGGTCATATCGTAGTAATCGGAAGTAAAGGAGCTCGAGAGAGACGGCGATGATACAAGGGAAGATGTGATTGGCGACAATTAAGAGAATGGTATCGTACTGGGGGGAATGAGGGGTCGTGCAAGGGGCTCGGGCGGACCAACAGAAGAACGACGGGAAGTCGAGATGGCGGTGAGGTGATAACAGTAGCAGAGTATCATCAAGGCGATGTCGGGATCGTCTTGCGCAAGCTTTCCCGGGCGGTGCGGGGACACAAGCCTTATGACGCTGAGGGGAAGGGTCACAGGATGCCTGCCTCGTCGAATGTTTTCTCCAAAATTACCGCTTCTACGCTGGCGATGAGCCTACACATGCCTGACCAGGTGGAATCTTCTATGATACTACGATCGTCAGAGGGTCAGTTACGGAGAACACAGTGAATAGAGGCGTATTTACAGATGACACGTTCTTCGCCGACCACGGATCACTGGCAAGAATTGAGAAATAATGTATTGTGACCCCTCATTAGCATCCGTGCCACCCGCATATTCCGGAAAGTATCGAGCTAGAGGTACCTGAAGAGAGAATGCATCCTTGAATACACGTCGGAAGGTGGGTGGGATTTCCTATGCACCTCGCAGAACTTTGCTTTCAACTCGTGTAGTCCAGTCAGATATAGTATGATGGACGTCTGCGGGAACCAGCACGATTTGACGACTGCCTCGAAAAGCTCGAGGGATTCGGCTAGCCGTGTCTACGACCTATGATCACGCACGTCAAGATAAGGGGGGAAAGGGCCACACCTCACCGCCGCCAGTAATCCCAGGTCTATCATAGTCAGCGAGAGAAGCGCAGAACACGACGGTCGCGGCATCCTCAAATAGATGAAGCCACTTTCTGTGATCGCCTTGTTGACCATACACATGCGATACTCGAACGGAGCCCAGATCCACGTTGAAGTCGGTCTTCGAGACCCCCCTTTTCGAGGTACGACGAATGTCTTCTATCGATGGGGAGTAAACACTTGTGGTAATGCGCTGTACTTCCGCAATGAAGCTACGCGTCATTGACCAAGGAGTAATGAAACACCAGAAGATGAACGCGTTAGGGAGAAACTCGACGACTGATGAAAAGGTACTCACTACTCTGCGTTATCATCTAAGAGGAGGTCGGATGGGTGGTCCAACAACAGGGGAAGAATCTCCTCGATCCAGAGCTCCCGAACGACCCGAGCGAAATCCGGCAAGAATCGGAAGCCGGGGTTGTCAATGTCGTTTCTGTGGTCCAAAATGTATTCGTAATTGGCCTGTATGGAGGGGTGCGCTCACGGTAAAGAACAGAGAACGAGCCAAGGAAAAGGCACACCTCAGTTGCGGGATCCGCATTTTTGCTTCTTAGAACCCAGACAATGCTGCGCAAGTTCTCCAGGAGGATATTCCAGATAACCGGCCGAAAGTCGGCGAGTCCTTCACTCGTGTCGCCACCACGCCAGTATCTCAATTCCTTGACCACGTTGAATGCGTTTACTTCGGAACCAGGGGCACCTGTTGAATCGCCGCAGTCAGCTTGTCTGCACAAAAAGTATACATACGGTAGCCGAGGAAGTATGAGAACACGAACTGATCAGTAGAATATTGTTCTGTTTTTCGAAATTTCTTGATTCCTCCAGTTGACGATCAATTTCATCGGAGTGAGCTTTTGCCCGCTGTTTTCTCTGCATTACTGCCCGCCGTTTCTCTCGAATTTCCGCCCGTCGTTGTTTCCAGGAAGCGAAAGTATTCATCGGAAGAGCCGCGGTGTTCAACGTTCACTGCAGGAGAGGCAGGCAGTTACACGATCCACTGTAAAATTAAATTGGGCTTCACTCTGTGTTTCATGTCTCATGATGAGGAACAGGGCGCACAAGATAGCGGTCAGAAGCATCCACCCTGGGGAATCGCGAGTGCTACTGTACAGGTCAGGGTGGCACCAATGAAGGGGTAAAGCGGACTCGGAGACTTTGGCATCGCTGGTGCATGGAATGTCCCTTATGTAGGGATTAGGAGTAAAGGGACTGGTCCGAGTCGAGTCTTGGGCGACACGAACCGGAGGTATCATGGACGCCGATTGATGCCAAGGACGCCAAGGATTCATGAAACATGAAATTTGCATGAAACAATACAGGAAAGCGGGTATCCGGTCCGGCCAATTGCCCCGGCCATCGACCCGAAATCAAATCTCGCGAAGCAGCCATGAGTGCATGAGTCATGACATGCATGACATTGCATGCAGTTGATCGAGTATCTGTCTACTATTACTGCAGTTGCCCCGTTCTGAACAGGTAAATTCACGGTTATTAGAACCGAAATCAGGCTTCATGCAGTGGGCAACATCAGTAATATGGTACTTTACTGGTGAGCTTTTCTAGCTTTTTAGCTTGTGGCAAGCTACAAGCTAACAAGATGCACTATTTTTGCCCTCATATTTGTGACACATGACTATGGTAGTTATTCAGTCTATGTGTAGTAGTGTAGTTGGTTGGCCAAAATAAAAATTCTCATGTTTTGTGTCACCTTTCGAGTTTTTCCATGCCTTTCAATTTCATAATATTACAGCTTTTTTGAAATCGGGACTTGTCTTTCTGAGCTGTTGATCTTTCCGGCTTTTTCCGCTTGCTCGCGCTTGCACACGCTTGCACAAGTTCCCACAAGTAAACTTACATAATCCTGATGAAACGGAACGTCGAACACTCGAACCTCATGGACCAACCATCGCCATCGGCCGAGACGCAAGCATCAGCCAAAGACGCAGCTTGTGTGCGAGAAAATCGGGCATACCGAAACGTCCAATGCTGTCCACATAGGAATCTCCACCCCCTGGACAATGTGACAAGTAACCACATACATAGCCCCGATGTTAGGGACAAACAGAGTACTTCCACCCCCTTCGTACATCGTGAACACATCCAACTAACGTCCCTATTAAATTCTATGAATAGCGCTCTCTCCTTGGGCTTCTGAGGTCAGTTGCCATCGTGGTCGAATGCTCCGAGTCCCTTCATTACGAGAACGAGAGTTGTCAACATCGGTCTCTCTAGTATATGGTTAGGGCCGATCAATAGGCTGTACACGCCACGTCATATTCTACTACTAGTCAGCGCACCGCTGGCGTGTATTGGCCGTCCTGGGTAGTGGCCTTCACAGTCGAGGATGCGGAAACGTCAACTCCCCGCTCCTTTTCTAAGACTTACTCAGGTTCTTTTGGGGCTTGGGTATGAAGGTTAGATGAATACGCTTCGCTTCCAAGATCTATCTCGGACATCATGACCCTGATGTCAGCTGTCAAGTGATAGCCTATTCTTACCTTTCCGCGTTGTTACTCTCGCTTTCTACACCCTGCATGAAAAACGGGGTCTAATGTAACCGCGTATGAGTAAGAGTGAAACAGGGGAAGGGCTCCAAAAACAAAATTCTAGCTAGCGTCGTGCTGCAGAACAGCCAATCCGGCCCGGGCTCCAGGTGACGGGCATTTTTATCCGAGATTCGCGCGCTCCAAATCCGATGTGTTCGTCCTAAGCTGTTAATGCAGCAATGGGCTAATTACAATTTTGGGGTTGTACGGAAGATCTGAAGGTATCATGAATGGGTCAAGTGTGGTATGAACGGGGCCTCGTCCTTGTAGTCCTATAAATGGATATTTGCCCCATGCTCAAGCAGCAACTCAACCGCATCGGAGTCCCCCTCGTGCAAAGCCAGATCTAGCGCACGCAAGCCGTTGTTGCTCTGTGCGTCCACGTCCGCCCCGTGCCTCAGCAACAGCTGCATGATCTCGAGATATCCGCCCCAACACGCATCGTGCAGTGGCGTGCCGCCCTCTTCGTCTCTTGCACGGGCATCTGCACCATTCTCCAGGAGCAGCTGTACCGCCGCGAGGCTCCCTTTGTGCGATGCAAGGTGCAACGGAGTCGACCTGGTGCCATCCCGTGCGCAGACACCCGCATCGCGCATCAACAATAGCCGCACGACGTCCGCGTGGTCGTACTGTGATGCGCAGTGTAGTGGGGTGAGACCGTCGTTGTCGAGCTTGTGGATATCTGCGCCGCAATCGAGCAGCAATTCAGCCACCTCGAGGAATCCTTGGCAACATGCGAGGTGCAACGGAGTCAAGCCGTCGTCGTTCTGGGCGTTCACGTCCGCAGCGTAGTCCAGTAATACCTGTGTGAGTTCGAGATAATAACCCCAAAATTGGAGTCCACTCTCCAATGCTTGGTGTAGCGGCGTTTGACCCTTATTGCGTACATGGACATTTGCACGATGTTCGAGCAGCAGTTGCGCCCCCTCGACATTTCCGTAGCGTGATGCTAACTGAAGCGGAGTTAACTGGTCGTTGTCCTGTGCGTCCACTTCCGCGCCAAATTGTAGTAACGACTGTATGATCTTGCAATATCCACTCGACTTCCTAGAGCGCATGGTCTCTAGCGCCGTATGCAGGGGTGTCATTCCTTCGTTGTTCCGCACGTCGATGCTCGTGCGGGGCCCTAGCGGTGGCTGTACGGCCTTTGGGTGTTCCGTACACGATGCAGGGCGCATGGGACTCCATTGGCCATAATTCCGAATGTCCGTGTCTTTGACATGCCCCAGTAATAGCTGCATCATTTCGGGGTGACCACGTTGTGCCGCCAAATGTAAGGGTGTCTGGCCTTCATCATTTCGCAGATAGACACTTGCACCATGCTTGAGTAACAATTGCGCGGCCGTGAGGCTTCCGCCAAATGATACCAAGTGTAGTGGAGTCGAGGCATATTGGTCTTGTGCGTCTACGCCTGCACCGCACTTCAGCAAGAGTCCCATCGTCTCAGGGTCATCGGACTCCGATGCTAGGTGCAGTGGCGTCTGGCCCTTGCTGTTTTGGGCATCGACCTTTGCCTCGTGCTCGAGCAGCAACTGGGCAGCCTTGACGCTGCCCTGGTATGATGCTAGATGCAGCGGAGTCGATTGATCTCTGTCTGTCTTGTCCACGTCCGCTTGATACTCGAGTAAAAGCTTCATCACAGCGAGGTGTCTGTCATCATCGTCCAGCCTGCCAAACATCCAGAATAGTGCTCGGCGTAGTGGTGTCCGACCTTCGTTATCTGAGGCATTGATGTCAGCGCCACGCCTGATGAGCACCCGAGTAACGTCCAGGAGTCCGCTGTATGCTGCAAGATGTAGCGGCGTCTGGTCGTCGGCGCCCCGAATATTCACGTCTTCACAGTACCCAAGCAGCAGTTGTGAGACGTCGGCGTGCCCCTCACGCAACGCCACATGCAGTGGCATCCCGTATGCGCCTGTAGTGGTCAGATCCTGTGGGAACTTGGAAATGAGGTGATCCACCAGGCTACGGAATCCAAATTCTGCGACATAATACAGGGGTGCTGCTCCCGGGGACTGACCCCAAGAAAGGCTTCCACGAACCCAGAGCCATGCGGTAAAATGTGGCCTGCATGCGTCAAGAAGACAGTCGATGCCATCCAATATGTGCGATAACACGTTCTCGAACTCGGAATGGTCACCGAAATGTCTAGCAGCGTAATCTGCCAGCGGGTACTTGCTGACACTTTCTTGGTCAATGTGATCATCCAAGTCAAGTAGAACCCCGAGGCAAGCTTGGGCCATGATCGTATGGGCAGGCTCGAAGAGAATATGATGGAAACGCGAAGTATCCATCATCGAGGCGGCAAGGCGATCCGAGGTGAGATATTCTTTGACCGAGAAATGGGAAAATTGAACGACCCGATGACCCTCATTTTCGACAATCGCGATTAAACTGGAACATGCAGATAGCACCGCTTGCTCTTGATCCTCCGAGCGGAAGTTCTTGTTCAGCTTGGGAATCCCTTCCACCGAGCTGAACTCAACCGCAAGTACTTCTGCAAGCTCCTCGACGCAGAGCGGGCGAACAGCGACAGCAAGGCATTGCAACAATCGGTGAGCGTGCGTTCGGTTCGCAATGGGAATTTCCTGTAGTATTCGCTCATAGGTGCCGTCCAATGTTGAGGGCAATTCCGGAAGAACCTGCTGTATGCTTGCGGGGAGACAGTGGCGCAGAATTTCCAATTGACAAAAGACCCAACGAAACCTGGATAAAAGGATGAGAAGGCATTTAAATGATAAATACCATGCTTACATGCCATCGGCCTTGCTCGAAAGTGCCCTGATGACCAATTGTTTGTCCTCATCCCGCCATTTACGCATATTGTTGTCTGAGTAAACCACCGCAGTAACAAAGAGATCGATATCATTAATTTGTCCAATTTCGTCGTGAAGGCATGTGCAGACAGGTGTCAACGGTTCGAGGGAGGTTCGAATATCGATCTCGGGACGGCTCGTGACGCATACATGCAGATTCGGAAGGTTCAGCTCGATGAGTCTCGCCACAAGCGCCAGGACCTTGTCACGTGGCGATGATATCCCAGTCGTGTTAGGACACTCATCGAGCGCATCGAGAATAAGATAAATTGGGGACTTGGTTGGAATTGAGAGCATTCCCTCGAGACATTTGACAAGGTCAGGGTCACTGGGTTGTTGCGAGCCGTCACTGTGCGTTGAGTATAGGCCGTATAAAATGTTGCGGAACGAATCGGATTGATCGCTGAGTTGGATGAGGAAAGAAGAGAGTAAAGAATGTGCGTCCTGCTTTCCGGCGGTCTTGAAGTCGAAAAAAAAGTAGGCCATGTGTCCTGAGCCAGTGAGGATTCCTTCGATATCTTGAATGATCGCGGACCTGGACAGGGGCCGATTTTATCAGATACACTACCAAAGAGTCGACATGTGACGTACGCCAGTACGCTCTTCCCAGAACCAGCTAGGGAAATGGTGAGGTTAGTAAATGCAAGATTCCGGAGAGCGGGAGAATGTACGTTTTCCGTGGATCCATAATAAGGGTTTAGACGACTTCCAATCCTTGAAGGTATCGCTTTCAGTAAACCACACTGCCGTGCCCTCGTGGTGGACACCACGGGCAGCGTTGTAATTTACGGATGGGTCTGGTGGGTTGAGCCACATTCTGAGTTCTCGCTGGAGCTGGTTCCCTGTAAGAGATAATTGGGCCCAACTACAGGACGAGGATATTACGATATCACAAACCTTTCTGTTCGCCCATTGCTCCTCTCATGTCCGTGCCGCCTAGCCATATAAAACGCTTAAAAGGGCTACTGGAGCTGGTTGAAAATACTTGCGCACCATTGATGATGACATCCATTTTATGTCCGATATATTGCACCCCGTTATCGACGGCCTTGATAGCCACTAAACCCTGAGCACTTGCCATCCCTGCTTCATCATGAGTTAGCGTGTCGAGCTTCTGTAGGGCATTCTCGATGTCATTCCTCCCAAAGCACTTCTTCAAGAACTTTTCTAAGGAATAGTGAGAAAATAGGGAGGCTCTATCGCCAGGGATTAGCTCACTCGCTCTGCTCTGCTTGATTTCCTTCGTCGCTATGGAAAGG
This sequence comes from Russula brevipes, assembly GCA_022496215.1. Lineage (NCBI taxonomy): Eukaryota > Fungi > Basidiomycota > Agaricomycetes > Russulales > Russulaceae > Russula > Russula brevipes. Next base: position 120,068 of record WTXF01000080.1, on the reverse strand, counting down.
ATGGAAAGGACTTTGACCATGATCTTCACAATTATGTCCACCATTCCTGGAGTCGGTGGACATTGGTATATGCCTCGAGTCTTCGAAAAAAGTTTTCGATGCGCTCAAAGAGGTCGAGGAGAGTATCTCGGTTAGATCTGGCTGCCTGAGCCGCCTGGGAGACCTATGCGTTACAAAGCGCGCGGAGAGGAGTTGAGGAAGACACTCACCGAAAGAAGGATCCCGATTCCCGTGAAAATCACCCCGCGAGTGGGCATGCCTAGAAAATGATCCTTAGAGGGCAGATCCACCAACGAGTCACCTTGGACCTACCACGTTGATGCCCCCGCTGACCGAGTTGATGGTCACGGAGAAGGCGTAGAGTACGTTCACTGTCGCATCCAGCCACCCTGTGGATTTATCGTCACCACTCTGACGTTGATCAAATCCAGGAATGTTTTCTCGAAACACGGAGAGAATCGCATCTGGAGATCCACACAGTTCAAGCTCGGAAGATAGGGATCTGAGCGGAGGTCTTTCCCAGTCTTCTTCCTGTACTCGTCTAGAGCATTGTCGAGAATGGACTGATAGTTCGAATTTGAGGCGATCGTAGAGAAGTTGTGGGCCATGGTGCTCATGGTTTGGAATGATAGGAAAGATGTCGGCTGGTGGGTAGGACGGGAAAGGTGGAGAGGAATACTACTACAGTAGTACCTGGCGTAGGCCAACGTACATGTGACCGCAGGGCTGTGTATTTTTTTGTTCGGTTTGGGTGACACGCGTGAGAAAGAGTCTGTAATCGGCTACCGGCTGGTCTCAGAAACCGTCCACCGTTGACTACGTTGACTCGTTGATGAGATCGACGAGAGGCCTTTGAGATGAACATTGACCCATGTTTGTGCAAATCCCCGCCCATTACGATTCCTGGTGTACGACACCACCCTCCCAACCAACCACGAGACATGACCGGCATGACCCTTTCAGACACATTATTTCTATCCGTCTTAAGGAAAACATGCGCACTTCCTAACCTCAATCTAGACCACTCATCTCATATTTCCCAGAATCCAAGGAAAATACTTGTAGTCTCGCAGCACCGGTAATTACATCGTTCTTCGTTTCTTCGTTTCTTCGGTCCTTGTCTCGTAGAGCCAAGCATAAGCACGCCCTCTGCCCTAACATTGACAAGTTCTGCCACGAGAACCTACAAGAATGGCGACCCTCCTACCAGGACATCCGTTACACAAGCCGAGAATGCCCAAAACTACGCTACGCATAAAACCGTTAAAACGTCACCGCTCGCCAATCCATCACCTCCGCTCATCCAACCTCGACCCTACAACCTCAGAGAAAATCCGCACGACAGCACGGAAGCCAGCACATACCGGCAAACTCCCGTTCCAGACCAGCATCGTAGATAGGTCAGGCTCACGGCAATGGGGGCTACTCGAAACTCCATGAAGGAAGTCCAGATCTACATGGACGGATTGGCTATGGAAGCTAAGGTGGGAGCAGCGGCAGTGCTCATAAGGACAGGCACGCCCATCCGCACGCTACACTTTCATCTCGGCCCAGACAGCAAGCACACGGCACACGGCACACGAAGCCGAGCTAGTCGGTATCCTCCTGGGCATTCAACTCGCCAAATCCGAGCGAAGAGTAAGGACAACTTTCGCTATCGGGGTCGACAACCAAGCCGCCATCAAAGCGTTCCTCTCGGACCTCCTGAATCTGTGACACCACCTAACGAGGGAAGCTCTGCAAATCGTAAACCGAATCCAACAGAGAAGGGGAAGGTTAAGTACTCTCTAACCATATGCTGGACTACAGGGCAAGGGACTAGAGGGCAACGAGCTGGCGGGCCAGGAGGCGAAAAAAAAAACCAGAACAGGGCCTACAGTCGGACAATTCCCATCTCTCGCATACTTCAAAGATGACCTCTGCTGACTAACCCCTCAGCCATAAAACAGAACACCGCGCGAGACCCAATACGAACTGGGCTAATTCCAGGCGCAACCCGGATAGAGGAAAGAAGTTGGCAAAGCTAGACAGGACCATCCCCCTGAGCAACTCCCCTAAACTCCATCCCCAATCACGACATCTCACGTAGCGCAGCGAGCCTAATCTCGCAGCTAAGGATCACGCACGCACCAGTAAACGAATACCTAGAGCGCTTCATAAGAGTTGACAACGCCAAAGACAGGGAAAACTTCCTGCGCCTCCTCCCGGGGTACCCAAGCTGCGCACGGGCGCTGGTACCTTGCTCGCCGAGCCAAGAAATTACAAAAGCACACTGTTTCAACAACCAGGCGAGCACTCAACCAAGCGGAATTAATTACTACCTAATGACCCATTCGCAGGTGAACCAAATTGAGGAGCAAACGCAACTCACAAAATCACCCTTGTAGCGTTCTCAGCACACTGGCTCAAATGCACCTTCAAAGCTCGAGCGCAAGGCGACACACGGGGGACCCAGGGAACGACATCGCCTAGCTCATGATTCATAAGGGGCCGTTCGCACTGTAACAGCTCCGGTACCCGGCGCGACTCGCCTTGCTCGAGTAGTAGTTTGGCAACCCTGGTGTCGCTTTTGGAAGCTGTAAGGTGTAGCGGAGTCAATCCGTCCTTGTTCTGCACATGGATGTTTGCGCCATGCTCGAGTAATAGTTCGGTGACCTCCTTTGCGCCACACTCGAATCCTACTTTTGTGACCCTGGTGCTCCTTCTGGAAGCCACCAGAAATAGCAGAGTCGAGCAGACCCTTCTCCGCATATCGACATTTGGGCGACATTTGCGCCACGCTCCAGTAATAGTTCGGCGACCATTTCGTCCCATGCGGAAGTCGCCAGATGTAGCCGAGTCGAACCTTTATTATCCTGTGCGTCCACGTCCACATCACGGTCTATCAGCGCTATATCAGCAACCGCGCAATGTCGACATTACCACATCGCAATCGGTGTAATGGCGTCTCGCCTTTGCCATTCCGTAGGTTGGTGTTTGCGCCATGCCTGAGTAGTAGCTGGACAATCTTGATGTCTTCTTTGTACGTTGCCCGATGCAGTGTGGTCCAACCATGATTATCCTGTGCGTCCACGTCCACACCGCGCTCCAATAAAAACCGTGCACGGCCGAAAGCACCTGGTTTCTGGTCTGATTTGTCGCCTGCCGCGTACATTGCACAGTACAACGGTGTCCGGCCCTTGTAGTCTCGAGCATTGATGGCCACATGACGCTCAACAAGCATCCTAATAGGCTCGAGGCGACCTTTGCGTGCTGCCATATGCAATAGGGTCCAACCCTTCTCGCTCTTAGCGTCCGCGTCTACAGAGCACTCAATTAGACGATCCGCAAACTTGACATCTTCCTCTAACACGGCAACGTGCGACGGGGTCAAGCCCTGGGGCCCCACATGTAGGTCTTGCGGTCACTTCGAAATCAGGTATTCTGCCAGGGAGAGGTGTCGAGGTGCCATAACACAATGTAACTGAGTCAATCCTAGTGAATAGTGGGAAAATGGATGGGCAGGCCTTAATTGATCTAAAGTAGCGGATGAGTGGTCCGGATCAGGGCTCGACTTCTTCGAATCGGAACGCGATTCATCTGCATGGTCGCATAAGACAGCCGAGTCTGAGCTTGATTCACTCGAATGCGGGCTTATGGATGAATCGTCGTCGTGGTCCTTGTCACAGTAGTCGGCGCCATATGTCAAAATGTGGCTCGTCTGGGTCAACAAACTACAGGCTTCGAGCCTGCGAAGGAGTGGACCTGATGTGAGGTCCTTCCCGGTTTTCTTTTTATCGACCTTCAAAGCACTCTCGAAGATTAAATCATCATTCGAGGTTGATGCGGCGGCCTCAGGAGGATTCTGGGACATGGTCGCGGTGGATGGAGGATAGTAGGAGATGTATCTGAAAAACGTGGACAAGGACAAGGAAGGAAAATACTGCCTCGTGTAGGGAGCGTGGCCCGTGTGCGCATTTGCGGATTCTCGATATGGATGGACGATAGGCCTAGTGATTTACATGGGGGATCGTGGGAAACATGGAGGCCATGCCAAACACGAGTTATATGAGGACGAGCGACTTTGTATATACCAAGGAGCTCAGCAGAGAATGGTGCTCGAAAGGAAGTGATGAACTGAAGGAGGACCTCGGAGGCTCGGACTGTCCGCGTCCTAATTTGGCGTTGGCTGACACGCTCCGCAATTGCACGTGCTGGGAATGTCGGAGATGGAATCGAGGCGCGTCTTCCGTTCCGTCTGTTCGTTTTCTTGTTTTCTTCACGTTCAACTTTTCAGCTTTGATTCGCTTTTCAGTTATCCTCGGCTGTCAATCTTGTTTATATCATGGTAAGCCCGCTTCCTCCCTCTCGCCTGATGGTGCTTTCTCTCAATCTACTACTATCGAATCAGTCTATACCCTATGCTGCCACGCGCCGTCTTATGCGCGAGCTCAAGGAACTCAGGACGAGTCCTCCGGAAGGCATTCGCGTTCAGCTGAGTGAGGAGAGTGCCCTCGATGTTGTCGGTATTATTCAGGGTCCAGGTGCGTTTTTTTCATTGGGTCAAGCACTGCACAGCCTCAATGCCGAAGCATTTTATAGAGGGCACACCGTACCAGGGAGGCTACTTTCGCGTGAAATTTGAATTCACCGAAGAGTTCCCTGCGGCGCCACCCAAATGTATGGCTGCTTGGATCAGCGATGAACGTCTATCCTTGCTCATGTCATGCTCGCAGGTTGGTTTGCGACCAAGATATTCCATCCGAATGTCTCAAGCACGGGGGAAATTTGTGTTAACACACTGAAAAAAGATTGGAAGTCGTCATACGGCATTGGGCACATCCTCGTCACCATCAAGTGCCTGCTCATTTACCCGAATCCGGACTCGGCACTCGACGAGGAGGCTGGCAAGTTGCTCCAGGAGAATTACGAGAGTTACTGTCAGCGTGCCAAGCTCATAACGAGCGTACATGCGACACCCAAGGCACGTCCCCCTGACTTCAACTTGATAATGATTCACAAACCAACTTTTCTTTATATACCCAGGTCCCACCACCAGAGTTCGATACGCAGTCTGCTCCGGTTGATGTCGATGCATCCGCGCCGATCGCCGCCTCCGTTCCTTCCTCATCTTCCTTATCGTTTGCGTTACCGCCTCCACTCCCGTCGCCTCAAAAAGGTGCCATTACTGCGGCGGCGGTGACAATTCCGTTACAGCAATCCGCGTCGAACACACTGCCGGTGTCATCTTCGCTTCAACCACATTCGAAAGCGACGGGTGAGAAAGAGAAGGAACGTCATATTTCACCTGTACCGCTTGGAACAGCGGATTCGAACGTCCCGCCTGTGATCAATCCAGGTTCTATTCTTTCCCCAGCAAAGGCGGTCAAGCGCGGCGCAGCGCCAGGCGCGGGGGCCGGGGAAAAGCGCAAGAAGGCGCTTAAACGGTTGTAAATTGCCCTAACAGTGGACCTCTCTTTTCGACTGATTATGATGTGATCCCGCCTGCGGGTTTATGATATGCATGTTAGTCTACCATGTTGTCTTAACAGTACACTTTCTATAGGATGGCTTACCCTGTGTGCGCTACGTATCCATCAATACGCACTCGGGGAATACGAGTTGCCCCGGAGCCGCCTGGGACGTGAGGCCAAGATGGGGTCGGGACTAGAAGGAACGGAAGGGTTACATGGGCGAGTCCACTTGGTTGCAAGACGAGCACACACGAGGTGCCCGATCGCAGGGAGAGAACCAACGTGACCGCCTGTCAGGCCATGTCAGGATCGGACATGTTACGCGGCATTCACTCCACCTGAAACTGAAGAGGAGGCCGAGCGGCTAAGACGTCCGCCCAATATCCGATGACGGCTAGACATTCGATTTGTTCTTCTGGCAACAATGGTCTCTGTGAGGGGGTCGCCAGGGCGAGAAACGACCTCGCGCATCGAGGCAGCTCACTCCGAGTCCTGCTGGAAGGTTTGGCACAGCAACCGCGTGGCGCCTATTTAGACGGAAAATCAGCGCATCCATGCATCATGACAGTCGTGGGAACACGTAGCGGGAGGACGCCCGATTTTGTCCCTCACCTTCTCTTGGATGAGTTGGATCTCAGCTGCGCGTATCAAATCCGTTCGGACCTACTGCTGCCCTCCCTCACTCCTCCCTCACCATCGTTCGTCCCCACCGGTGTCGCTTTGTGGCGACGCAAATGGCGCGCGTATCAGTCAGACCAGCTTCGAGAACCCATCACCGCAGTGAGCCCCGCGGGATGCAAATGCTCTCGAGTCAAAATCACAGAAATGTCTCTTCTCTCGCGTCTTGCGTTTCATGTTCATATTTCAGCATTTGTTTGCTTATGTTGCTATCGAAAGTGAGCAAAGGGAAGAATAAGAGCGAGCGCGGGCCGGTTTATGATATGCGGTGGTGGCGTCAAGCGCCACAAAATTTCGTGAACGGAAGCATTTGCTCCTTCTGCCATACTCCGACAAGGCAAGGCATACGGTACCCATGCCAGGCCTCCATGTGACTAGTTCAACTAGGCTGGCTTCTTGTCTGCTTCCATGCCTCGACCGACACTCTAAGCGGACAGCGCATTGGTCCGCTTCCCCACTCACCTCTCGCCGCACTTAAGGCCGATTCCGTCGAGTCTCCAGTTCACTTTCCACTCCCCTACTCCCCGGGTCTTTTCTTTCTTCCCCTTCCTGGTGCTCTGAGCGCGCTCGCTTTTTCCCGTCCATGCGGCTTCCCATCCTCCTCGTCCTCCTCGGCGCAGGGCGCGCCTTGGCTGCCCCTTCGAATTCGTCCTCGTCGACCTCCCACTCGAGCACTTCATCTTCGTCGTCTCTGTCAACCACGAGCGTGCACACCCAGGCAGGACCATCCGTCATCCCGGTTACCCCGTATGCCTTTGTTCCGCTTCCTTCGCCTTCCTCCGGGCCTCCCATTCCTGGAGTGTACCCGGCGAGTTCTCCAAAGCACCCCCCGCCCGTGGAGAGCCCTGCGCTGGTCCCCGATTTTGCGCAGGCGTGGACGAACGCGTACAAAAAGGCAAAGGCCAAGGTGGGCATCCCGATTTCCTTAGAGGTTTTTCGACTTTGTCATGTCGCGTCGTGCGATCGCTTCTTTGACGCGTGGCCGCCGGCTGAATGGCCGAAGAAGCAGAGGGTGTCACTTCGATGTACTTTATATCTTATTATCTTCTCCACCGACGTGACGTGTCGCCACCACCCGAGTTTCATCCGGCTAAACCAACATTATTGATGTGTTATTACCGTTTCTGCCTTCCTGTATTCAGGTTGCCACCTGGTCGCTCGAACAGAAGGTCAACGTCACCACCGGCGTAGGCTGGGAACTTGGCCGCTGCGTCGGTAATATCGCCCCCATCGACGACTTTCCTGGTCTCTGTCTCGAAGACTCGCCTCTCGGCGTTCGCTTAGCCGATTTTGCCACCGCTTTCCCCGCTGGCATTAATGCCGCATCTACGTGGGCCTTGAGGTCGCTTTCTGCTGATCTTCCTCCAGACTGATGGTTGCCACGACAGATGGAAGCGTTCGCTACTTCGCGCCCGCGGCGTTGCGATGGGCAAGGAACATGTTGGCAAGGGTGTCAATATTGCCTTGGGTCCAATGATGAACATCGGCCGTGTAGCTCAAGGCGGACGCAACTGGGAGGGCTTTGGCGCGGACCCGTTCCTGGTAAGCGTTGCAGCATATGAGACCGTCCTCGGTATGCAGTCCGCAGGCGTGCAGACCTGTGCGAAGCATTATATCAACAAGTACGGAATCACTTGTCGATGTAAACCTATTAACTAACGGCCGAGATGCGGAACAGCGAGCAAGAGAACCAACGTACTGTGGAGAGCTCGAACGTCGATGAAAGGACTCAGCACGAGATCTATGTGGCGCCGTTCTTGCGCAGTGTCATGGCTGGCGTCGCTTCTATCATGTGCTCTTACAATCTCGTCAATGGGACGTATGCCTGCGAGAACAACAACACGCTCAACGGCATCCTCAAGAATGAGCTCGGTTTCCAGGGATTCGTCATGTCCGACTGGTCCGCACAGCATTCAACGATCAGCGCGATGACCGGGCTGGACATGACCATGCCTGGCGATATCACCTTCGACTCGGGCACCTCTTATTTCGGTGCGAATCTCACTGCGTATGTGCGGAACGGGACAATCCCCGAGGCTCGTGTGGATGACATGGCAACCCGGATCGTTGCTTCGTGGTATCTACTGGGCCAGGATTCGTCAGAATATCCGAAGACGAACTTCAACGCGTTCTTACCACTCGACGAAGCGACGAACGAACATATAGATGTTCAGGCCAATCACGGGAAGCTGGTCCGGGAGATCGACACTGCGAGCATCGTATTACTCAAGAATGTGAATAACGCACTCCCGCTTCGGAAGCCTCGAAGGCTCACATTGATCGGATCCGACGCGGGCCCTGCACACATTGCCGGTCCTAATGAGTTCAGCGATCAAGGCGGCGTAGATGGTGTTCTGGCTATGGGATGGGGATCCGGGTAAGTCAGCGTGGAAATATAGTGCACATTTTTGGCTCACTTTGGGCGCAGAACCGCATGGTTCACCTACAAAATCTCGGTCCGTCTGACATTGGTTCTGGTCTTTTTGACGGACTACGTTGATCACGCATTGTCGTATAGCCGTACGAGGCATTCCAAGCAAGGGCTCGCGTTGACCATACCTCATTTTCTTGGTACTTCGACGACTTTAACTTGAATGGTGCTGCCAAAGCTGCGGTGCAACAAGATGTTGCGATTGTGTTCCTGCAATCCGACTCGGGTGAGGGTTATATCACCGTGGACGGCAACGCAGGCGACAGGTATGCGAATCCCGCTCCTCGCTCGCTCTCTGTGGGCTTTCAGAAAACGCCTGACGACTCCATGCCTGTTAAACAGGAACAATCTCACGGCATGGCACAATGGCGACGCGCTCGTCCGCGCAGTCGCGGCGCAAAACAACAACACGATCGTTGTCGTGCATTCGGTTGGTCCGCTTATCCTCGAGCCCTGGATCGACCACCCGAACGTCACCGCGGTTGTCTGGGCCGGCCTCGGAGGCACAGAAACAGGCAACGCGCTGTTGGACGTGATGTATGGGGTCGTAAATCCGAGCGGGCGTCTGCCGTACACGATTGCCAAGTCACCTAGAGACTATCCTGTGCAGCTTGTGGAGGGCGGGAACGGCGAAGAAATCTTGAACATCACGTATTCCGAGGGGTGCGCTGTCCTTTTTTCGACTCGCCGGCGACGGGCTATATATGCATATTTCGCAGGTTGTTCGTCGATTATCGCCACTTTGACGAGGCGAACATCAAGCCGCGGTTCGAGTTCGGCTTTGGACTGAGCTACACGCAGTTCCGATATTCGGGTCTGGTCATCGCTCCAGTCACCAGTGAGCAGGACCAGGACCAGCTACTGGAGACGAACTGGCTGGCGGCTAAGCCCGGCCCGCAGGGCGTCGGCGCGTCCACGGCGCTTTGGCTGCATCGTCCCGCGTACAGCGTGTCCTTCACGGTGCAGAATACAGGCAGCGTTGCGGGAACCGAGGTGCGTGGGATCATACCCAACACATGCGGTTTTTCTGATAAAGGGTACGTACATGACCAGATCGCGCAGCTGTACCTGCACTTTCCGGAGCACGCGGGCGAGCCGCCGTCCGTGCTGCGTGGGTTTACGGACGTCGACCTGCAACCGGGCGAGTCGAAAACGGTCGGCATCACGCTATCGCGGTATGACCTGTCGACGTGGGATGTGCCGAGTCAGTCCTGGATGCGTGCGGAGGGCGCATACTCTCTTTCGATAGGCGCGAGCAGTCGCGATTTCAGATTGGAGGGCACGCTCCCGCTTTGAATCGAACAGTCCGTCGGTTGCTTGTATTCTCGGACCATTAGCTTATTGAACTCCTCTGGGCATATCGACTTCTGTTTGAGTAAGGAAGTTCGGTCCTTACTTTGCATAACGAGACTTGCAAACGGAGTCTCAAGTGGGTTTGTTGATACCCAGAAAAATACAACATGGCCACATTTTTTCTGTAATCTACTATAGCCCCCGACGTTCTTAATTCTGAGAAAAGTCGCGCTCAGTGTCCTCAATTCTGCTCTTTCGCATGGTACCAAACAATGGAAGATATGACCTCAGCATAGCATCGATCAATAATAACCGCATAATCTCGAGATATCCGCCCCAACGCGCATTGTGCAGTGGTGTACCGTCCTTGTTGTCTTTTGCATGGACATCTGTGCAGTGCTTCAGGGGCAGCCACATTGCCGCGAGGTGCCCTTTGTATGACGCGGGCCGCAACAGAGAATGTCGGGGGATCTCTAAATACTCGTCGTCGTGCAACTGATGCCGTAATGTTCGGCTTTGGATAGTAGATCCTGGGGAATATGAATTGTCGCAACGAATATTGGAGAGATCACCAACGCACACGTACAGGCAACCCCGTGAACGCTACACTGCTTGCACATTTTGATCATGTTCCGACAACCAGTTCTTGAACCACCATGGAGCAAGCTGAAGTGGAATCTGGCCTTCGTTATTCTGCACATCGACATCTGCGCCACGATCGCGTAGTAGCCGGAAGGCGTAGTATCGCTCGTTTGATGCTGCTAGATGTAGCGGAGTTGAGCCCTTGCTATTCTGCACATCGAGATTTGCGCCACGTTCGAGTAGTAGCTCGGCGACCCTGGTCCCCCGTTCGGAAGCTGCCATATGAAGCGGCGTCCAGCCTTCATTATTCTGCACATCGACATTTGCGCCACGCTCGAGTAGTAGCTCGGCGATCCCGGTCTCCCCTGCGGAAGCTGCCATATGAAGCGGAGTCGTGCCTTCATTATTCTGCACATGAACATTTGCGCCACGATCAAGCAGTAACTCGGCGACCCAGTCGGAAGTCGCCATATGAAGCGGAGTCGAGCCTTCATTATTCTGGACATCAACACTTGCGCCACGCTCGAGTAGTAGCCCGGCGATCCTGGTCCCCCGTTCGGAAGCTGCCATATGAAGCGGAGTCCAGCCTTTATTATTCTGAACATCGACATTTGCGCCACGCCCGAGTAGTAGCTCGGCGATCCTCATCTCCCCTTCGGAAGCTGCCACATGAAGCGGAGTCCAGCCTTTATTACTCTGCACATGGACATCTGCGCCACGCTCGAGTAGTAGCTCGGCGATCCCGGTCTCCCCTGCGGAAACTGCCATATGAAGCGGAGTCGTGCCTTCATTATTCTGCACATGAACATTTGCGCCACGCTCGAGTAGTAGCTCGGCGATCCTGGTCCCCCGTTCGGAAGCTGCCATATGAAGCGGAGTCCAGCCTTTATTATTCTGCACATCGACATTTGCGCCACGCTCGAGTAGTAGCTCGGCGATCCCGGTCACCCCTCTGGAAGCTGCCAGATGTAGCGGAGTCGAACCTTCGTGATCCTGTGCGTCCATGTCCACACCATGGTCTATCAACAACCGTGCAATGTCGACGTAACCCCATTGCAATCGGTGTAGCGCCGTCTCGCCCTTGTCATTTCGTAGATGGATATTTGCGCCGTGCCTGAGTAGTAGTTTGACGGTCTCGATGCTGTCTTTGTATGTTGCCAGATGCAGCGGAGTCGAACCGCGAGTATCCTGTGCGTCCACGTCCGCACCGTGTTCGAGTAAAAACCGTGCACAGCCGAAGACACCCGGTTCATCGTCCGATTCGTCGTCTGCCTTGTACATTGCCCAGTACAACGGTGTCCGGCCCTTGTAGTCCCGAGCGTTGATGTCTGCATGGCGCTCAACAAGCACCCTGACAAGCTCGAGGTGTCCGCGGTGCGCTGCCAGATGCAGTGTGGTCAGGCCCTTCATATTCTTGGCATCCACGTCTGCACAGTGCCCAAGTAGGTGCCGCGAAGTCTCGATATCTCCTTCTATCAGGGGCAGGTGCAACGGAATCACGCCCCTGTACGCCACGTGTTGGTCTTGCGGTCGCTTCAAAATGAGGTATTGTGCCACAGAGAGGTATTCATTTGCCACAGCCAAATGTAATGGCGTCACCCCATTTGCATAGCTGTAACGTCGATACGTAGGCTTTAACTGATCTGAATTGGCGTCTGAGTGATCCAGATCAGGGCCCGACGTTTTCGAATCGGAACTCGATTCACCCAGCCGATGACCTGAGTCATCCGTGTCCGAGCTTGATTCGCTCGAACTTGGGCTTTCGATCCCATCATCATCGGAGCCCTCGTCGGAAGAATCACCCCCAGAGTATAGTCGGCTCCATATGTCATAATGTGGTTTGTTTGGGTCACAGAGATCGTCTAACCCGTCGCCAATGTGCAATAACACACCCTTGAAGTCCGCATGGTCCATGACGTGTTCAACAGCGTATTTGGCCAGAGGATAGCTCTCGATGGTCTCTTTGTCCATCTTGTCGTCAAAGCGGAGTAGGACACCGAGGCACGCTTGAGCCATAACCGTATGCGCAGAGTCGAGACGAATGTGATAATAATGGGAATCGTCCACCGTCTTGTTGGCAAGCCGATCCGAGGTCAGGAACTCCTTGACCGAAAAATGCGAAAACTGAACTCGTCGCGAGCCCTTATTCTTGACAACGATGATTAAACTGGAACATGCGGAAAGCACTGCTTGCTCTTGATCTTCCCAACGGAATCCCTCCTTCAACTTTGGAATCCCTCCTGCCTCGGGAAAGTCAATCGCAAGGACTTCCGCCAACTCCTCCACGCTAAGTGGGCGCTCCGCCACGGTGAGGCATTGCAAGAGTCGATGAGCATGCACTCGGTTTGCCCTGGGGATTTCCCGCACTATCCGTTCGTATGTCTCGTCCAGGCTTTGAGGTAACTCGGCTAGAGTGTACCGCACACTCGGCGGAATACAGTGGCGTAGCGTTTCGAGTTGACAGAATACCCAGCGAAACCTGTTTTGAAAATAAGATAATGTAATTACGAGCAGACAACGGTGATACCCTTACATTCCATCTGCCCTTTCAGAGAGGGTCTCAACGACCATTCTTTTGTCTTCCTCCCGCCATCTCTTCATCTTACTGTCCGAGGAGACAGCAGCAGTGACATATTCGACTATATCCTGCCTTTGACCATCCTGGTCGTGGAGGGAGATGCGATTAGATGCCGAAGTCAATGGTTCGAGAACATTTCGAATGTCGATCTCGGGCCGACTTGTGACACAAAGACGTAGAAGTGGGAAGTGCGAGTCGGTCAGGTCCTTCACAAGCTCAAGAACCTTTTCGCGCGAGGACGGTACCCCAGAAGTGTCAGGACATTCATCGAGCGCATCGATGATAAGATAAATCGGAGTTTCTTCTTGGACTTTGAGCATGTTTTCGAGGCACCGTATGAGTGCAAGAGGGCTTGGTTGCTGCGAGCCATCTTGGTGAGTAGAGTAGAACTCGAGGAGGATGTCGTAGAAGGATGGAGATTGATTGCTGAGCTGGACGATGAGCGAAGACAGTAAGGCCCGGATATCTTGTTTCCCGCTGTCCTTGAAATCGAAAAAGAAGTAGGCGAGATAAGCCGACCCAGTGCTGTAGATGCTATTGATGTCCTGGATGATTGCAGAGCTAGTTGTTACACGCCGAATAAATTTTCCTTGTTTAAACGGGTTGAGAGGGTGACGTACCTGAGCACGCTCTTTCCGGAGCCCGCTGTGGACAAGTAAATCAGTTAGCAAATTGAAGAGCAAAGGCGTGGTCGTTGATCCAACGTACGTTTTCCGTGCACCCACAATAAAGAGCTAGATGCCTTCCAATCCGTGAAGGCGCCACCATTTGTGAACCACGTGGCGGTGCCATTGTGTTGAGCACCACTTGCGATGTTGTAATTTACGGATGGATCCGGAGGGGAGAGCCATTTTTCAAGGTCCCGCCGCAGTTGTTTCCCTACAGCGCCGTTTGAGCCTCATATTCCAGCAATAGGGGTGGCTATGAAAACACATACGTTTCTGATCACCTACGTCACTCGCTACTCGTTTCAGCTCTCCTCTCAATCTCTCACCGCCTAGTGGTAAAATCGTATGAGAGGGGATCGAGGATGAGGTGAAAACAAGGTGCGCACCGTCGATGACGACATCAAGTCTGTCCCCAACGCCTCTTACTCTGTCATCGACATCATTCACCCTATCGCCAACGCCTTGAACGTCATCCCCGATGCCAACCACCCTCTCATCCACACCGTGAGTGGCCTTCAGACCCTGTGCAGCCACCGTCAGGCTTTCTTCCTGCATTAGGTTGTCCAGCTTCTGAAGCGCGTCCTTGATATCCGATCTTCCTATTAGCCTCTTCATGAATCTCTCTGATGAACGGTAAATCGAAAGGGGCGGTCCAAGCGTTGGGAGTCAGCTCACTTATTTTTCCTTGTTTGATCTCCCTTGTCGCGAGGCTAAGGATGATAAGTACCTCGGTCATCACCGTTACGATCATCTTCATCATTTCTGTGGTTCGTGGGAGTCCGATATACGTCTCCAGTCTCCTGAAGAAGCCTTCGATGCGTTCAAAGAGAACAATCATTGCATCTTGGATTGCGCGGGCGGTCTGAACCGCCTGAGAAATTCGGTGTCAATGTAGTGCACAAAGCAATCGAAATCAACACCGACCGATAGAAGGGAGCTGATGCCTGCAAAAATTAGCCCCGCTGGTGGGTAAGCCTAGGAAATACACATCAGGACACAGATCCCAGACAGATTTGGTTGGGCGTGCTGCAACCTACCAAGCTAACAGCGCCTCCAATCGTCTCGGAGAAGTTGAGAAGCACATTCACTGTCGGGTCGAGCCAGTCCATGAGCCGATTATTGCCGATCCCAGGTTGGTCAGAATCGGGGATTTGTTCTCGGAGGGCGGCGAGGACACCATCAGGAGAATTGCAGGATTCGAGCCTGCGAAGGAGTGGATCTGAGGCGAGGTCCTTCCCAGTTTTCTTTTTGTAAGCCCTCAAAGCATTCTCGAAAGCGAGATCATAGCTCTCAGGAGGATTCTGGGACATGATGGTAACGGATAGAGGAAATGGGGGGGCCCAGTGGAGGACAGAACGGAGAAAGGGTTCCGGCGCCTCTACCGACTCTCTACTAACCGATACTAGTACAGCGTGGCTGGCACGTGTGCACTCTCATTAAGTCGTTGACAGGAGGAATGGAGGCCGCGCCACCACACGAGTTAGGGCATTCGAGAAAGGACACTGTATGATGACAACGGCCTTCATGTATATGTATACATCAAGGGGCTCAGCCGAGTTCAGGTATCGAGAGGAATCACGTCAGTAATAAAACGATATTTTGGCGTGAAGGAGACACGAGATTGCGAGTTGCAGGAGGCACGTGATGCGTGGCTGAGGTCGGAGATGGAACCGAGACCGAGGCGCCTGCGAGTCGCCTTTCTCCAGTCTTTCTCCTCACGTTCAACTTCTTTTCTCTGATTGGATCAACATCAAATTAGTCCATGTGCGAGCTGAGAGAACTCAGGCCCGGTCCTCTGGAAGGCATTCGCGTTCAGAAGACAGTGGCGTGGGTGAAGGAGCAGGTCAGTCTTTTTCTAGTTTTGATATTGACTTATTTTGCAGAGGGCACGCTGTACCGACCTCCGCCATCGATCACAAGTGCTAGATGTCATATGAGGCAGAGGTACCTGAGTTTGCGTGTCTGTGTGGAGGGGTGTGGAGGAGAGCTGAGTGTGACTCCAAAGCTTGCTGCGAAAGTGTGAACGAACACTATTTGGTTGACGTGCTCATGTTTGTCCGGTTGTCCCTTTGCCTTTGCCAACAACCTTGATGGCAGATGAGTCCATCTTAACAAAGAACTACATCTGCAAAAAAGGTTTGCTATATACCTGCCTAATAAGGTATATAGGCTCTCAGAGCCACCATAGCCCAATCCACGCGCTATATATATAGCTCTACATAGACAACATAGTGTCATGTATGTATATATAGCCTATTTAGGGTTCCTCACGGGTATTTCACGGGTTTCGTGTATTTTGGGAGATAGTCCTTCATTGTGCGATCGAAACGAGCCCTTACACATGCAAAATGGTGAAGAATTGACTGAGTTACATCAGGAAAACGTCAAAACGCTGAATCCATCTGAATCCTTCTTATCTTGCTTAAAACAGCTTATCTCCTGAATTTACGCTTAGAGATTTTCATGGCTAAGATGAATAAAAAATTTAAGGAGATAAGGGACTATAAGAGGATTTCTGTAACACGCCCGGGTGTTGGGGGTATGAGGTAACACGCCGTGCGTGCTTAGGGTATAGATTGGGTATAGTAGTTTGAGATGATTCACACAAGACTTCACACAAATAGAACCTGCCCAATCTTTGGAGTTCTTATTGTGAAGTAACGTAGGTGGTAAAAGTAATCTACTGTACATGGGACAAAAGTCTGCCCTTTATATACTGTGACAGTTCCTAAATCTACTCTACAATATATGTAAATTTTCGTGCTCAATCGAGGGCACGTTGTTAACCTGACGACCGCGGTTAGTCGTCCCTCGAGACGGGGAGTGTGCCCCGTCTCGAGTGTGCAATATGTGAGGCCAGGGAGTGAGCCCCGGTCTCTTCTCTCACTTTCTTCATGCCCGAGTTTCGGACGTAGTTGGAGCCGTGGCACCCCGTGGACTCCGTACTCTTATTGGGCACTGCAATATGCAGTGTCCGTGGATGGTGCAATCCTGTTGATTGCCTCGGGTGTGTGTGTGACGCGTGGTGTGCATGGTGTCATGAACCGTCATGACATGACCAAGTATTCGCCTATATTTCCCTCCCCAGAACCGCAGAATCGCCTCACAGAACGCTCCTTTACCACAATGTTCCATGGATCGGTAATTCTCCGTGGAAACCCCCAGTAATTCCCTCGTATCTCGCTCAGAAATCGCCCTTGTCCCTCGAAATTCAACCTAGAAGACCCTTGGAATGACGCGCGAGTTTTGCTGATGCAAGAACTTCCCGCGACCCTCGCCTTGCCGAAGAACCCAGAGAGCTTAAGGATTCAAGAACGCCTCCAGATCACGTGACCAGCGGGTCACATGACCAAGCCCAAGGACGGATCACATGACGAACTTGTAGTCACATGACCCTAGACCAGTCACATGACGAGTATGACTCAGCTGACTGAGCAAATGACTAACAAGGTTCATCCATTAGTAAAGGACCCGAGTATTTATAGATGGTACCACTCCTAGTGATTTGATGATTGGCTAGCGCCCCCAGTAGTTGATCACGCCCTGAAAGACCTGCCCTAGAGTACTCATGTATATAAGGACAGGCGTCTGGTAGAGACGCCCTCAGACAATTCACTTGTATTACCAACCGAGGTAGAGCAAGTCGCAACTAAACAGGTTGCATGAGCGGAACCGCACTGCGATATCACCTCTTCCAGTCTACTCCTCTATCTTCATCCTATCTTGTACCCCTCCCAGGACGTTAAACTCGTCTCTTGTGGCGTAGCTGTTGGGAAACCCCTTGACGCGCCTAGGTTCGCGACACTTGAATTGTCTCATTTCTCATCCCAACCCCTACCCAAATCCCCCCTCTTCCCCCACTAAACTGTTATCCAGCGTCACCACGAGTCTCTGCCAAAGCCAAGAATAGAAAAGAACCTGCCAAGTATAGGACGCTGAAGAAGGATAGAAGGAGTCCACCATAGTAATCATTGCCACGGATCTGTCACCCCCCCACATTCCCCATCCCTCGTGAATGAGCGACGAGCGCCCATTAACCAACGAAGAACTCGATCATATCCCGTACCTCTTCACCAATCTCGAGTATAGTATCAAGCATAAGTACTATTTCGGGATCTTCGCCGGATCATACTACTTTGGAGACCACCCAGAAGGACCTTGGACAGACGAGAACAACGTACCCCTCGACGACGCGGCATACCTATCCTTAATCCCAGACGCGCACCACGTAACCAGCCTTGACCTAAGAACCCTCCACGGATTTTATAAAACCAAGCCAGTCCGGTATTCATCCAGCAGAACCAGTGGGTTTACGCCAACAACCACCCAGTCACCTTTGCCACACCCCAGTCCTCGCAACCTACGACCCCAGGACCGGCTGGACCATCGCACCTCTTGACCCCATTGACCCTTGGCGCGTCCCTTGCACCCCAGAGACAACCATCCCCGTCCCCAGTAGTCCCGTCCCAGTCAGAACCCCAGCAGCACCCCTTGCCCCTGTAGCACCAGCCCCCGTACCCCCAGTCCCAGTAGCCCCAGTCATAGCCATGGCAAACCCCGCACCCCCCATGAAGTTGCTCGGAGCAGTCCCAGAACCCTTTGATGGAAACGAGAACAAAGCAGAAGCGTTCTCTACGCCTTGAAGAACTACTACTTCCTGAACGAGACATCATTCCCCGACGAAGGGCGACGAGTGTCCGCCGCCCTTACGCATTTCAAGACAGGCACCCCAGCAGGAGACTGGGCCCAAGATAGAACCACGGCAGCATTGAACGCCACCCCCGTAGACTACGGCACATGGGCCGACTTCACAGACGCGTTCAAAGCACACTTCGTTCCTGCAGACAATCGACTAGAGGCCAGCGCGTTCATGCACCATTTCCCCCAGAAAGACACCCCATTCAATGAGTGGTACCAGAGATGGTACACTCATGCCTCGCGCGCTGGTGTAGACGATACACCAAGATGTTTGCCTTCCGTCGGAACCTAGACCCTGCCCTCCATGAGAAACTCTTGACCCTGATGCCCCAGCCAGACACACTCCCCCTCCTTGTAGAAAAAGCCCGCGAATACGACCGCCTCCGTATTATGTACCAGTCCACGACGTTCACCCAGAAGACGCCCCGTGTCCGGGCCAGCAGCTCAGAGCACCCGGAAGGCAGACGCACACCCCTTACGGAGGAAGAGAAAGAGTACCGCAAGAAAGAAGGCCGTTGCTTCTATTGCGGAAAGGAGGGGCATTTTGCCAAGAAATGTTGGAATAAACCACCCGGAGAACCCAGAAGCCAGGAACCACTCCCAATCCGAGCAAGCCTAGAGACCCCAGAAGAAGAAAACCAGGACCAAACCCTCATGATCTCGCGACTACGCACCATCCCAGAATATGATCCAGGAATAGAGCGTCCCAAGTCCACGGAGTTCTAAGTTGAACAAACCCTCCGGCGTTACCAGTCCATGGATCGGTAATTCTCCATGGACAACCCCTTGTAGAGAAACCAAGCCACGAGAACCCAGAGACCAAACCAAGAGACCAAGTCACGAGAACCCAGAGACCAACCAAGAGACCAAGTCACGAGAACCCAGAGACCAAGCCAAGAGACCAAGTCACGAGAACCCAGAGCCAAGAGACCAAGCCACGAGAACCCAGAGCCAAGAGACCAAGCCACGAGAACCCAGAGACCAAGCCAAGAGACCAAGCCACGAGAACCCAGAGACCAAGAGACCAAGCCACAAGAACCCAGAGACCAAGAGACCAAGTCACGAGAACCCGGAGACCAAGCCACGAGAACCTAGAGACCTCGCCTTGAAACCTAGAAGACCAGGAAATCACGCGCAGAACCCAGAAACCACGAGACCTTGAAAAGAAAACCAAGAGACCTCGCCTTGAAAGAAACCAAGAGACCACGCGCAGAACCCAGAAAAGCCCAAGACCTCGCCTTGAAGACCAGGAGACCAAGAGACCACGCAGTACCTAGTGGAGTCAAGGGTGTTACAGGCGTAACACGGCCTTAAATGGGGGATACTGTCATGAACCGTCATGACATGACCAAGTATTCGCCTATATTTCCCTCCCCAGAACCGCAGAATCGCCTCACAGAACGCTCCTTTACCACAATGTTCCATGGATCGGTAATTCTCCGTGGAAACCCCCAGTAATTCCCTCGTATCTCGCTCAGAAATCGCCCTTGTCCCTCGAAATTCAACCTAGAAGACCCTTGGAATGACGCGCGAGTTTTGCTGATGCAAGAACTTCCCGCGACCCTCGCCTTGCCGAAGAACCCAGAGAGCTTAAGGATTCAAGAACGCCTCCAGATCACGTGACCAGCGGGTCACATGACCAAGCCCAAGGACGATCACATGACGAACTTGTAGTCACATGACCCTAGACCAGTCACATGACGAGTATGACTCAGCTGACTGAGCAAATGACTAACAAGGTTCATCCATTAGTAAAGGACCCGAGTATTTATAGATGGTACCACTCCTAGTGATTTGATGATTGGCTAGCGCCCCCAGTAGTTGATCACGCCCTGAAAGACCTGCCCTAGAGTACTCATGTATATAAGGACAGGCGTCTGGTAGAGACGCCCTCAGACAATTCACTTGTATTACCAACCGAGGTAGAGCAAGTCGCAACTAAACAGGTTGCATGAGCGGAACCGCACTGCGATATCACCTCTTCCAGTCTACTCCTCTATCTTCATCCTATCTTGTACCCCTCCCAGGACGTTAAACTCGTCTCTTGTGGCGTAGCCGTTGGGAAACCCCTTGACGCGCCTAGGTTCGCGACACATGGCACTCGCAAACTCGAACCTCGAGCACTCAGGCTCAAGGGTTGACTAAGAGTCACATGCGTGACTGGCACGCGGTCACACGTATAACAGTAAGGTGTCCGCCTTACACCCTCCCCCTCAAAACGAAGCAAAGGGGATAAAAACGATTTATTGTTCCACACCATAGTGAATGTGGAAACGTGAAGATTATATGTCAGTTCTGGGTACAGGTAGTGCCAGTGTGAAATTGGGTGTATTATGTTAGGCGGGCCCCATACGTTCATCATCATCTTCCAAGGCATCATCAATGCCTTCAAGCTCGATGTCCGCATCATCGAGGTCGTCAACGTGCTGCAGCTGTGCAGCGGAGGATGGGCCTGCCTCAGGGGTATTTGAGGGAGGTTGGTCAGCCTGTTCACGGCGCGCGGCGCGCGATCTTTCGACTGCCGGATTATAGTTGCCGGGTGAGTCCGTGTGCACCTTCCTAAGGACCCACCTGGGGTCATCATCAGTTGGGTACTTTTAGCGGTTGCTTACTTAAGTTTTAGGCCTGGCAGCTTGGCTTTCAAGCGGTGACTGCCGGGCTATATGTATTTGTTTTCGTACTCAGAAAATAAAATTAATGATGAGTAAGCTACAACACAACAAAAAAAATTGAAGGTCGATCGATTAGATAATTGACCACATGCGAACACACCCGAAAATTTTCTAAGTCGTTCATTTTATCAGAGTAAACATATAAAGTGAAATTACACAATCAAATCTATTGAGTGGGGGGAAACATGAATGGAGGGGCGGGGGGTGTGAATACCAAGGGGAGCACTGGACTGAACGGAGGTGGGTATCCCGGGGTGGGCGGGCGGGGGGAGGCGGGAACGCTGCGGGCTGTGTGAGCGGGAACGCCAGCGCGGGCA
This sequence comes from Russula brevipes, assembly GCA_022496215.1. NCBI lineage: Eukaryota > Fungi > Basidiomycota > Agaricomycetes > Russulales > Russulaceae > Russula > Russula brevipes. Next base: position 98,698 of record WTXF01000080.1, on the reverse strand, counting down.
ACTGGGTGGGCGGCGGGGAACTCGGGCACGCGCATTGGCGGCGGCAGAGAGCGCGTCTGGTTTGGCATGCTTACCCGGAGCTCGCCCCCGGCATATGGATCGCTGTAAACACGGCGTGCTTGCCCTTAGCGACGCCGATGGTTCGGTCCATTACACCGCGCTCTTCTGGGAGACAGCGGCGTTTAGGGGCCTTCTTGACGCCCATTCGCTCGGCGGTCTCTGTCCACGATCCTCGATTGGGCGCAACATACTCTTTATTTGGTAGTGCACTAACTTCCGATGCCGAAGCGATCGCGGCTGAGAGACTATACTTAGCCGAGCGAACAGCCTCGAGCATGGCCGGAGATGAATCAGATGGCCCTCTTTGGAGCCTTTGCAGGATAACGCTTATCTCATTAGTAAGCGATAACAGTGTTTCCCCATGCCTGGAAGGGCATTGTGCCTGTACTGGTACCTGCGTCGCATCCAGGGGATTTTGGGGGCTGCACTCTTCTGGGAAGAGCTCAGGGAAATGAATCTGGATAGCTGCAATATGCTTGCAGAACCGGATCCGTGGGAAATCGGCACAATCGCAGGTAGATTGATTGAGATTCACTGAATAAAAGCCCCCGGGATTAGATTTGGAAGCGACGTGAAATTGTGTAGGATCAAATTGGAGTATTGAATCACGGGAATATTCCTTAGCGGTTGCCAGGATCTCCCGTCGCCGGGACCCTGCAAGATCCAGGCCCTCGAGTCCGACAGCTTGCCGCCCATGCCGAGCTTGGTAATACGGCTCCATTTGATTTACCAGCGTAGCGATGACGTGATCGATTCGCCTATTTCGCTTGCTGTCCAGCCAATGCGATTTCAACACATGATGATAGCTAAATTACAATTAGTTATCTTATCACTGTCACTGAGATCAGAGTCCACATACGCTTCGAGAAGCATGTTAGTATTGCCCTCCTCAAAAATAGTCCGATTTTTCCTCATGGCAGTTGACCACATATGCACTGTTGGCATCCATGTTTTCATGTATTGTACAAAACTCTGGGGAGTTGAGGGGTCCCTAGAGATCTCCTCCCACATTGTGTTGAATTCAGACTGATCTTCTGTGTTTACTAGGGCCTTGACCTTGTCCCACAGCGCCGGGAATTCATTTGTCACGAAGTGTGATCGCATCGCGCGTAGCACGTGCCATTTGCAAAGAAAAACCCGGCTTTGGGGATATGTGTCCTCAAGCGCCGCGATTTGCACCAGGTTGCGATCTGTCATGATCACTCCGGGCCGGACTGTTGGGCTGGCGGCCTTTACCCAATCTAAAAAGAAAGCTATGGTTTCCTTGACACCATTGGACGCCAGCATCCAGGCAACAGGAACGCCTAATATGAATTAGCGTCCTGAAATAATATATCAAAGTATTGATTACTCACCATGTCCCCAACGGTCCCTGGCGATAATGGTAAATAATAATAAGTCTTGATATTGTGTAGTATTATGGGTTGCATCAATTCTGATGAACCCATGCCCAAGACGCCGGAACGCATTTAACTGGAAGCTGGTTTGAACACACATAATAAATGTATCTTTTTGTAATCTTGAACCCAGGGGGGGTTTGTCCAGTTTGTCCTTATAAAATACAGATATATTATTTGCTTTGAGTCTATCGACCCAAAGCCTCATCGAGATCGCGTCTTCCGAGTGAAGGCGGATATTTTCTTGCTCGATCACTCGGGCAATCCGGCTTACATCATGCAGGGAGATAAATTTATCGCGACAGCCATTGGGCGCGGTGTCATGAAGAATGCGTACCTGGAAACAAATTTAGATCGGCCCCTCAAATCAGAGTTCAAATACGTACGATCTCCCTTGGGTCAACCTTATCTTTCAATAGATTTTTCATTCTTTCCCTGCCAATGCGTGACAGGCGAATATATTGAATATTCGCTGTGCCGATCTCGTGATCATGTTCTGCGGAATAACGTCCGAGAACACTGCTGGTATGTGGGTAGAATTTGATCACGATCCGGCATTTGCAGCCGGTCTTCTTACTGTCGATTTTGCGCTGGCAATCGGGAAACTTTTTTCCGTATTTGCTTTTACCGCCGGACAGTTGGCGCGAGCAAACATAGACGCGCCTCCGGGACCAAAGCGCTCCGGACCCGGCAGCAATGGTACTGGAGGCGATTAGCTCGATAGAGTAAGCGCGCTCCTCGTCCCGGCGCCACTCCTCAAATTCGGCTAGATCCCTCCATTCGTAGGGATATCCGCTGCGGTCCCGGTCATAATTGAAACTGCCGCACTTCATCGATGTCACAGGGTTGTCTCTGCTGACGGGCGGTCCGGATTGGTCTACAGCGCGTGTTTCGTTCTCGCTCGCGCTCGCGCTCGGTGTTTCAAGGGCAGGTGACATGTCAAATAGAGGGGGAATGGGGAATTTTGTTATTCTGTGAGGGGGGAGTAGGGGCACGACGTTGGAAAAGCGTGCAATGTGCATCTCGCTGTTCCCTCGCGTTCCGGCCACAAATGTCTTTCCACAATTCTTAAGATTAGATACGATTATCACTATTTTTTATCAATTTAAAACGTATCGAGGTTTACATTGAATTAAGCGAAGAATTGAAACGCCGCTGAGATGACTAAGCCCAACTTCGATGACATAATCTATTTCGCGACCGCTAAATTTCAAAGACTGTCATCATCAATACGTGCGCGTGCCTTTTCCCTAGCCTGTCTCAGCTCCTCGGCGTGGGTGCCATTGGGGCGCTGTTCAAGCTCCATCTCAACGTATGCTGTGGCCCACGCCCACCAACGTTCCGCCTCTCCTGTGCGCACACCTATTGACGAGAAGTAGCGGGCGACTGATTCCGGGGTGACTGTGTCGAGCGACCCAAACGTTGCCTCGTTGTAACGCAGGAAGCTCCGGTTCGGGGCGACTTCAAAGCTCAATTCAGTTATGAACCGGGTGTAACGCTCCGGCACACAGAGCAGCGCAGCAGTGGTGTGGAAGAATGCCTCGCGGGGAGGCCCTCGTTTGATAGCACCCTTGTTGGTGAGGGGTACACAGGCCAGAATGGCTTTTGTGCCCTCGATGTGGGCTGACTGGTATCCATTCCCAACACGGGGGATACCGAGGTAAGAGAATGTCCACCCTTTCTTATGGGCGTCTTCTTCCATGGCTTTGAGCCAGCTCCTCCAGATGGCCGGTTCCGCTCTTGGGGAGGGTTCAGCTCGCTGTGGTCTATGAGCGTTCTTTGCGGCCTGATGTTCATGGCACAATGTCCTCCACCGCTCCAATGCGTGATTATGAATGTCGTTACGCAATTCTGGCGGGGTAAACCTGATTCGATCAATGAATGCTATGGCGTAGCCACCTCTCTCCGGGGTGGCGAGGAGACTTTCTATATCGGCATCTGTAGTCGGGTCAGAGTCCGATATCAGCATGCTGTTCCTCCCCCCCGAGACCATGCCGGAGATGGGAAGGGCGGTCCCGTCCTGGCGGGCTCCCAAGGCTGCCGGGCAGGTGAAGAAACTCCCTCGGACCAGGGAGGTGCGCCAAGACGGCTGACCGTTGATGAAGCGGCCGAAAGCGAAGATGTACCGCACCTCATCCTCAAAGACGAAGGCGCCAGAGGCGTCAACAGGTGCCGAACGATCGGCGGCCAGAAGGCGTTTGTCCTCTCCTTGGAAGTAAACAGGGAGGCGTGAGGAGAAGCCCACAGCGGGCCAGAACGGGAATGGGGTGGAGCCGGCTGAGAGGAGCGGGGGTGGCGCAGCATCCAAAACTGGTGGGACGGTGGTCACAGGCGCAGCGGGGGAGCCGTCCGTCATCCGGGACAGCAAGGCACCAGACGGCGGGGGTACAAGGGTCTGGGACGAGGACGTCGGTGTCTCCGATGGCTGGGCGGAATAATGTGGAGTGGGTGGTGCTCGCCGGGGAGTGGGGGGTGAGGCGAGCCGATCCACGGGGTCCTCCCGCATGGGAGAAACGCTGCGTGATGAGGTGCGTGGGGAAGAACCGCGTGAGGAGGCGCGCGACGGCGAGGTCGACGGGCTGCGGCGGCGTGCGAGTTTGCGGGGACGGGGCGACCGGTCGCGGTCAAGACTTGCGATGTGGTCACGCAGGCGGGCGATGGTGTGGTCCGCACGACCGAGCTCGCCGCGCAGGTTGGCAACTTCATCGCGCAAGGCATCACCATCGTGGCGAAGCCCGTCCAACGCGTCGTGGGCGCCGTCAAGTGCGCGGCACAAGTCCGCACAGTCACCAGGGAGGCGGCCCATAATGGCCGCGTCTCGTTCACGTTCTGCCTCTGCGAGGTCAGATCGGCGGCGCGCCGAAGCAAGAGCGAAGTGAGCGATCCAAGTGTTGCACACCCCGCACTCGTTGGCACCATGGGTGATAACCCGCATGCCGGAGTGGAAAAGCCAAGTGGCGGAAGGACTGGTGGAGTTGGGTTGAAAGGGTGCAAGAGCCATGTTCGTGAACAGGACTCGTGGGGAGGCTCTTAAGAGGTGAAGAAAGGCCGCCATGCAAGAAATAGAGGGAAATGAGGAAAAAAATTGGCAGCAACAGCGGTCAGCTGCCTGGGAACGTTAAGCGGCACATTCCCACTCGATCTGGCGGTTAGTACGGTTAGTGGCCGATCGGCGGACGTAATAAGTCCGTCCTGCGAGGTAAATCAAGTGGGTGCTCCACCCCCATCAGGTGGAGATAATCGTCTAAGGCCTGCAATTCTTCGCAGGCCCCGTGGGGTTCCCATGTGGAGTCCCCCATGTTCCAGCGGACCTGAAACATGAGCACGTTACCATCCCACTTATGAGCGATGATTTCATCAACGAGCCATTCCCGATCATCGGGGATACCAAAGTCGTAAAAGGAGTGTGCGTCCCGATGCGGAACAATGCATCGTCGTTCGCATGAAACGGCGAAGCCGACTGCGGTGGAACCGGTCGTGCATATGTCGCGCGCGCAGGTGTGACAGGAGCTCCACTGGTAGGACGAGGTATTTGCTTTCGCGTCCAGTATCTTGAAAGGGCTGACATATTTCGGCAGCAGTTTAGAGGCGCGGCCTTTAGGCAGCGACAGTTCAGTGGTGGAGACGTACACGAGGTCTCCGACGTCGAATTCATCTGCATCGCGCCTTCGGCGATTGGCATGGTGCGTCTGGCAGACGTGACTTTCAATGATAGCGTCATGTGCGTCCGCTAGATTTTGAAGGGCGCGCTTGACAAACTGTTTGATGCCGGGGCGGTACGAGATTCAGGTTCGAAGCCGGGGTCATGCTAGGCATGTAACCGTAATTCAACTCGAACGGGGCAAACCCGGAGGAGGTACTGACGGCAGAGTTCAATGCAAACTCGACCATTGGGATCTTTGTCGACCAATCCCGCTGGTCCGGACGGACCATGGCACGTAGGATCTGCGCGACTGATCGTATGTGTGTTTAGACGCACCATCGGTTTGCGGGTGGAATGATGTGGACATGAGTAGCTTGGTCCCAAGCATCTTGTGCGTCTCACGCCAGAATCGTGAGGTGAACTTGAGTCTCGATCAGAGACAATTGTAGTTGCTAGCCCATGTAATCGCACAATCTCCCAGATATATAACCATGCGAGCTCGCTGGCCGTGGTAGTCGTGCGAATGGGTACCAGATGCACCATGGACGTGAGGCGGCAAATGACAACCCATAGGTAGTCGAAGCCATCAGAGTCCGGGAAAGGGCCAATGAAGTCCATCGCGATCGAACCCCAGGGCCGAGTGGGGATCGGGAGACTGTGTAGCAGTCCCGGGACTTTCTGGGTGCTGGACTTTGTGGTCTGGCAGATGGGGCATGTCTTGCAGTATTTCTCGACGTCTTGACCAATACGAGGCCACCAATAGTGACGCCGTACATACTCGGCCGTCTTCTGAGGACCAAAGTGCCCCAGGATCTCGTGTGCCTGTGCAATAATGATCTCCGTCAGGCGGCGCTTCCGATGCATAGTTGACGGAACGCAGAGGACAGTCTCCTCCGAGCGGTTCTTTGTGTATAAGAGACCATCGTCGATCTCAAATTTGGCATGGTGTCCGACGTTCTCGAGCACTTTTGAACAAACAGGATCACTGGAGTATCCCTTCCTAATAGAGTCCAAGACCATCAGGTCGCCCTCGACCTGGGGGCGCAACTCAGGCTGCTGGCCCAAGGATTGGCCCACGCTTGGGTCGGGGAGATTTCCCGGTGCTGGTCACGCCGGGAGGGGTTCTTCGTTCGCGGTGAGTTGGGCTGCTTCCTGATGTCGTGGTTCAATGTCTTCAACGATGGGGCGCGTCGGTGCGAAGGACACTGGTTCATCTGCCCGGCGCGGCGGGCGACGCACGCGCTGAGAGCGTCTCTGGTCTTCCATTTCCCGCATTGTGCGGGACTCCTCGAATCGAGCCCAGGGTAGATCTTCCCCATCAGGGTCCAGGCGGGAATCGACGTGGACGTACTGAGAATGGTCGTGGGACTCGTCCCACAGATCGTTTTCGAAGTACCTGGATAGCGCGTCCGCAACCAGGTTGGATTCCCCTTTGACATAGGTTATATTGATATCAAACCGTGCGAGGAATTCCATCCATCGCGCCTGTCGGTTGTTCAATCGCCTTTGTGTCTTAAAGAACTCAAGAGCCTTGTGGTCGGTGACCACAGTGAGTTTCCTTCCAAGAAGTTTATCCTCCCACTTGAGGAGGGCTTCTAGTATGGCGATCGTCTCCATTTCAAACACACGATAGTTCATCTGAGCCGCGGTGAATTTCTTTGACATAAAGCCAGCGGGGCGGCAAGTTTGCCATGTATCCCCCTGACCATACATCGCTCCAATGCCCGACATGGACGCGTCACATATGACCCAAATCGGGTCGGATGTTTTGGGATCGATCGGCTTAAGGATGGCGATTTACAAGCAATCGCCTTGATATGTCCGAAGCAAGCGTCGTGTAGCGGCTTCCAGTGGAAGGGCTGACCGTGCCTGCAAATCGCAGAAAGGGGCCCCGTATAAGACGTGATATCTGGCATGAATTGCGCGAGGTACTGTACTAGACCCAGGAACCTCTGGACATCTTTAAGATTCCTTGGCACACACCAGTCTCGAATTCGTGCCATCTTGTCGGAATCCGCGTGCAATCCCCGATGATCTATAATATGACCGAGGCAATCCATGCTTTCGGAGTAAAGATCGCACTTTTCCTTCTCGAGGAAAAGATGGTTTTCGCGAAGTTTCTGGAAGACGTACTCCAGGTGCTTCTCGTGATCCTCTAATGTATCACTATAGACGAATTGATCGTCGAGAAAAATGTGGATGTATAAGCTGATAGCGTCGCGAAAGATGGCTGTCATCAGTCGTTGGAATGTGGCGGGCGCATTGGTATCGCCCTGTTGCATGACCTCGCTGAGGTATGTCCCAAAGACGGTCGAGAAAGCAGTCTTGTGGACGTCGTCGGGTTCAATTCGGACCTGTTCATAAGCATTGGATAGATCGATCTTCGAGCGGTACTTTGCTCTCGCGACGTCCGTTCTGATCTGATCTTGGTCAGGGAGGGGCGTCACATCTTTGATAGTGTTGTCATTACGTTGTCGACAATCAACGACCGTCCTAAGCTTTCCCGATTTCTTCGGAATACAAAGGAGTGGTGCGGCCTGTGGAACGCCTTGGCAGTCCACCAACCCGCGTCCGTATATTGCCGCAACTTCTCCATAAGTTGTGGTTTCATTGCCTCGGGGCAGCGTGGTAAGTGATAATAGTAACGCTTATGTTCGTCAATTAAGGGAATCCTATGATTGATTTCCCATAGTGGAGGGGGTTCCAACAGAACTCCGTTCAAAATATCCGCATACTTCGTGAACCAGCGTTCGCGATGTGCGTCAATGTCGGGAATTAGTTCACACGTCCCTTTTGGGTTGGATGCAATCTGAGTGGCGCCCATAAACTGGGCATGTGATCCCTCCCCCCCCTCTTGAGGGGAATATGTGTTGCTCGAGCCGCGGGTGGCTTTTGCTGTTGAGGGGCCCGCGGACTTCGGCGGGAGTCAGGGCGCCGTAGGCGGTGCCCCGATAGCCTTCGAGACATGTCGTCCCGAACGCTGCCGTCGCTTGGCTAGCAAGAGGTCCTCCTGACCGATGGTCAGCGGTTGTATAGCTTGACCGCGGATGAGTAGGAGATCCTTGTCGAAATCAAGCACGAGTCCGTGCTTCCGCATGAATGGGGTACCAATGATCATATTGTATCGGTCAATATTGACAACGTCCATATAGGCGTGGTTGTCTTTGATGGCCCTGATCTCGAGTTGAGAAACTGCTCCGAAGTTAATCATCGATCGGCTGCCGACAGTCCTGAGCTGGAGCGTGACTGGGTGTTCCAGCTGCATCACGCGTAGTTTCGCTACACGGGCAAAATCATGCGTGATTGAAACTGTTGTGCATCCCAAGTCGAGTAGGGCGTATGCGTCGAGGCCGTTAACCTTGACGTGGACCGCCATACAATGGCGATCTTCGCTGTTTGGTTTGGGGCGTTGACCCATCGGATCCCTATAGCTATGCGCCAACGGAATTCCCGCTCGCGCACCGCGTCTATCTGGTCGCGCGCTGCTGCGCAACGCGCATGTTCTAGCCTAACTTTCGGGGTCAAATCCCCGGCGCCTCCAGTCGGCGATTCCAGGATGCCTCCTAGGGCCGCGTCGCTGGATGCTGCCGTGTGGGGGTGCTCGTGAACTAGCCGAGCCTTCAGTTCTTCGTACTGCTCCTTCCACAGGTCAGCTTCTCCCCCTACAAGGGAAGAGGTAAAGTGTTCGAACTCGAGTTCCTCCCGGAGCTCCTCATTCTGGGCAGCTACCGTTACGCGGAGCCGCTGGGACACGTCAAGTTGAAGCGCCAAGTCCTGGTTACGGCGTTCGAGGGCCGCAATTTGTGATCCAAGAGTCGCCCTGGGCTTCTGTTCCGAGTCGACTGCGTGCTGTCCAAGGGCTAGCTTGAGCTCCTCCCGGAGCTCCTTATTGTGCATGTCCACACAGTCGCGAGTTCGTTGCGACGCTTCGAGTTCACCCGTCAGTTTCTGAACACTGTGCTTCAATGCGCTGATTTCAGAGCCAAGGGTCGCCCTGAAATCGCGTTCAGAGCCCGCTGGGTGCTCTTCTAGAGCCAAGGTCCATCCAAGATGGACGAGGTCCCGCTCGTATCTGTCGCGGTTCCTCCAAGCAACGGATCCCGTATCCTGCGTGAGGGCCTTGGCAAGCAGACAATGTTCCTTGTACTCGGCACAAACCGCGCAGTTGCGGATGTGTGTGACGCCTACGCGCGGTCTGAACTCCCACTGATCGAACGGAATCCAATGTGCCCTTTGGTAGCGTTCTCGGATCATATCGCGGCGAGCCTCCCAATTCGTGTGCTTCAGTAGAGGGGGTAATAACTCGGCGTTCACCTCACCCTCCATCAGGAAGATGACAAGTGACTAGCGAGTGACTAGCATAACTGGCCCCAGTACCACCAGTACCACCAGTCATGCCAGTTTGTAAACTGGCGCCTGGAGACTTGTCCAGCTCTAGGTCGACAAACTGGCGCCAGTCACGCCAGTTTTCGGTCTAGCGCCAGTTTTCGGTCTAGCGCCACTTTTCACTCTAGCACCACTTTTCACTCTAGTGCCACTTTTTGCTCTAGTGCCGGTTTTCACTCTAGCACCACTTTTCACTCTAGTTCCACTTTTCACTCTAGTGCCAGATTCATCACTGGCACCAGACTCTGCATATAGGCCTAGGGTGGGTGACTAGGGCCAGACATTGCATCTGGCAATAGTATAATTGTCTGGTACCATTTTCCGACCTGTTGACAGGTATCCATACTTGCCAGACCAATATGTCACACCAGTCACACCAGTAAATGAGGGTTTCACACGAAAATTTGTGACTATATATCAACAGCTTTTATCATATCTGAATCTACATCCAAGTCCGCTGAAAATGGTCCTAAGTGCTCGCCTCTGTCCTGTGTGAGCACAGCAGTCCAATACATTCAACTCTAGAAAAGAATAGATACAGTAAGCATGATATCATATACGACACATCGGAACTCACCAATCTAAATCAATCAAGGCTCGAGGGTTCAACAGCAACCCTTCATTGCCATCCTCATCATCGTCTTCCTCATCAGTATCCAAAACAGGTGCACTCAGGTGAGAAGATGCATGCTCCATGATCGCTTCCCAGTGAGTGCTATCATCAGGAAAACGGAAAAATGCTGAATGCTTCTTAATGCCTCTTAATGCCTCTTATCCACTTATTAAGAAGGGCACCCTGCTTAATAAGAGCAATAAAGAAGCATTAAGAAGCATTAAGAAGCATTAAGAAGCATTAAGAAGCATTCAGCATTTTGCCGTTTTCCTGATGATTCATCTGCTTTGTAGTCTTGACAAACTCACGCGCTCTCCGGCCCCATGGATTCTCAATGAAGCGAAGGCCTCGGACACTCCTGGAAGCTGCTTGGTGGTTGTGTCCTTTGTCTCCCTTCCCTTTGGTTGCATCTTCCCCAGACTTGAACAGCGTCAGTGCCCGTTCAACCTAAGTCATTTATCATTGTAAAATATTAGTATAGTCAGTGTCCCAGAACATACCGCAACCGAGGCGAGTGCCAGTGCTCCAATCTGACTGTCATAGCTTTCAAACCCTCTTGATGCTCTCCAGACATGCATTGCAAACACCTTCGAAACAAGCATGCTGCAAAATGCCCCACGATTGATCTAGATAAATCCAAATACTAGGATCAGATAATCCACTATACAGCGTTGGCACTTACACATGCATCCGGTTCCTTGTATACAAATCGCAAGCCTTCCAATGACTCAGCGACATACTGAGCACGCGCATCTCCCGACATGACCATATTTGGATCTGTCTTCCAGAATTCAGCAAGTACACGGCGACCAACTTTACCCATCTCGCTGCGCCAGGTATTGAGTAAAGTTTCACACTGCACACCAATCAGAAAACAGTGTCTAAAGCACAAAGTCAATTCACGTACCACAGTCCGAACAGTGGCCAGTTCTTCATTGTCCAATACCCTGTTTGCGTAGACACGCAACCAGATTGACCCGATCTCTTCATCCATTTGACCATTCGTGCCAAATGGATCTTCCTGAGAACCTGCCCAGCTCAGAAGAGCCGGAACAAAACATTCGTTCCAGTCCACCGAGCCTTGAGGACCACGAGGTAAAGGTAGGTCTGATACCTTAGGCCTCAGCTTTCCACCAATGCGCCGGCCACTGGCATTCACATTGCTCTTCCTAGCCAATCTTGGTGTGCTTTCGATAAGCCTGAGACCCATCTATAACAAAAACTATCAATCCCCATCGTGTTCAAGAGTGTGAGCTTACATACCTGTTGCGTACTCCGCACTCCCGGGACACCCACCAGTAATGGATTCACTCGCCGGGTTAGGCGTGAACTGCTGCTGCCAAGACTGTTGCGATTACTTTCCTGTACACTTTGACTCCCATCCTCGGACTCGATGGGATCAGATGCGCCATAGGTGGCACCCGGTCCTCGACGAGTTACTTGGGCAATGAAAAATCAGCCAAGACGGTTTAGAAGTTCTCGATTTACTTACCGGGCTTAGATTGGCTTTTTCTGTTGGTAGATGGCCCCCATATTATGGCTTCAGAGCGCTTGAGGCGTTTGGAGGCATTCCTGTTTGCAAGAAAAAGATTGTTATTTTACCTTCGTGGAGTCGAACGAGTCGAACGACGCTCACGCTTCTCCCAAATGCCCCAACGTGTTGTGTGGCGTTTTGCGTTTGCCACCAACACGTGACTTTTCACTGCCCGCCTTCTGTGACGGCTGGTTAACGCTGCGTGAATCTGAATCCCAAAGGAAGACCAACCAATCGATTTTGTCCCCTATTGTCCCATTCCCTCTCCATTCCGTCATCCAGTTCAGATAACAGCACGCCTGGCACTTCTTCGTCGATGCCATTGTCGTCATCGCTCCTTACTGGCGACTCATTTGCAACAGTCGAATCCGAGGGCATGGCATCACCTGAGTAAGTATAATCTTCATCGTCATCGTCATCGTCATCCTCGTCCTCTCCCATCTCATCTATGGAGGCTCTCTGACGCGGAGGTCTCTGTTCAAGAACCTTCTTGCTTTTCTTCATGATACCTCGACGAAGATCTGGCCTGTTCCGGTACTTTTGTACCATTCGTTCTTCTTGTTCCACCGATTCTTCCAAGTCTGCGATACGTGCCATGACTGCATGTTTCTTCGCTGCTGCATCCTCTTCAAGGGCAGTGGCCGCGGCCTGGGTGCATGCTTCGTCTTCCTCAATTTGATCCCTGGTTCGTCTCTTCCGTTGAGCATCGAGTACGACACGCCCTGGGTGAGTGTTGGCATTTTTTGTACGAGTGGCCATCGCCATTTTACACTTGGAAAATTGGGGAATGGGACGTGCAAAGTGGTGGGGGGAAAATAGGTGCGTCTCTCGCGGGATCTTGACTTTCAGCTTTTCTTATTTCCTGCTTTCCCCCGTGTTCAATGCCATAACCATTTCAATTTTCACGACAACTTTTCCCATCGGCTTGAACTCGGGCCCCATGCCAGTCAATTCATAGCCCGTTCCACATGGTACCCATGGACGATGGGCCTAAACGGCGGCCATATCCACATAACTCATTCCTTCTCCAATACATTCTGATCGGTTGTCACTCCCATTCGCGACCCTATTTCATTCGAAACTCCATACCATTTCACCGCTGCTCCTGCCAAGGTTAATTCCCATCCAACAGCACATGGGTCACATCGCCGTCTGGTCCCTTCCATCCTTCCATATACGGCGCTGTTCGCGATGGTCGTACACCGCTCCTGCGGTTCCGTTTGTGCCTCGCTCGACCCAAACTTGGGTACACCCAAGTAATGCCTCACAAGCAGTCCGCCGTTTCTGCCCCCAGCCGTCTGGACCCGCCGTTCCCACACTTCACAGACTCATGCTCTGTGCAGTGCCGCAGCAGTCGCTTGAGATAACTGTTTATAGCGACATGCACTGTTCTCAGGTGTGCCAATTTTTTATTGCGGATTTGGCCCACAGCGCGGCACGGGGACTGCAATTACCATCGGCCATGACTGTCCGTCTAGAAACCCGTTGTATTTGACATTCGCATATCTTCCCACACTGGCTTGTAATATGACATTCTGTTTTGCAAAAGGTTTAGTGTGTGAATTCGAGGTTCGTAAATATGTGACCATTGAAAGGTGCAAGAACTATGAACCGAACAGTATAATCTAGTGTGCAATTTCGAAGGCATGATGATCAATGTACTTGTTTACAAAGTATGCACGAAAGGCGTCCAAAGAGTGAGTTCGATCCAACTCCCGTGGCAACTTCTCTTCGCCGAATACAGGGATGAGGTGCGCTGCACGTAAGAAGGAATCCAGATGAAGGACCGACTTCTCGTGCATCCCATGTGATAGGGCAGGACGTACGACCCACATCCCTGTAGCATCGTCGCGTCGCACTCTGTCAAACCATTCCACAAGTGCACAGGGGTAATAAACACCATCTAATTCGAATGAGAATAATAGCCGTACCCTTACGACGGCCATGCCCCTCATCCCGGGCTTTTCTTCATCATCGACAACAAACCCACAGTCGTGCCGTTGTCCACGTCCTCGCCATGAAGGGGTCGAGTAGAGGCGCTCGCGTCGCATGCCATGTGTGCCACACGGATCACCTGGGGAAAAGAAAGTTGCGACAGCCGAGTGGAACACCGAGATGCTGCTATCAATCGAGGGGACGTGATCGATGGCAGTACCGAGTTGCGTTGCAACGCATTCGTTGGTCATATAGAATAGATCGGGCTCGTCTACGAAAGTAGCAAGTTGTTCTAGATGGCGAGGATAATTGCGTGCTTGGGAGAATCAGTAGGAAACTCGTAACTTGTTTGAAGACGGACTCACCACGTCTCTGGGCCAGCTTCACATGTCCGAGGGTGTTCACCTCATCAGACCAGCCGTGATCTTCATCTGAGTCATCGATCTCCTCGTCCTCGGCTGCCTCTCCGTGCGTTGTGGGAATCAATTCTTGAGGGTGGATTAGATGTATTTCCCTTCCACCTGTGGCGTGTCCAGCTGGTATCATACCACGCGCGGCAAAATCACTGCGCATTGCAGCGAATTTGTCAAGCCGCTGAATCGTTGCCAGCATTTGCCCCAATGCATTGTAACGATTGGAACGTCTCCACGGTTTTTTCACAGCTGTAATATGTCGTGATTCAGTGATGGAGGAACAGAGCCCTCCGGGTACTCCAAAGTCTTCAATTTGACGGCGGTAGTGCATCAAGGAATGTTGCCTTGGAAGCGAAAACCCTTTCGGTCGGACTCCGGAGGCCCGAAATATTTCGCACTGCTCCCAAAATTCTCGCAGCTTCGAATCAAGCGTTTCCAAGGTGTCCTGATCGATTACCTGCCGTCGAACGATGTAGCACGCATCCAGGAGCGCAGCGAGACATTTGATGATCGCATTCGGCACATAGCCCACAATCGCTGGCAGATACACCTATTTAATCCCTTAGTTGACTCGGAGTAAGTGAGGGAATGATCGATATCGCACCTTCATCAAAGCCTTGGAATCGTCACCTGTCCACTGTTTGAAACGACGACCATGAGGAAAGCGGCGCAGACCTGGAAAGGAGGCCACGATGGCAATACTTTGAGGAAATGAGCGAATAGGCAACCCTGCTGGTCGAAAACTTGACTGACCGCCGGTCTATATCATCGAGAATTGATTCTCCTCGACTTTCTCCATGTATTCTGAGAATATACTTGCATATCCATGTGACGAGGTGGTCTTTGAATGCTCCCTTGATGACCTGATGTAATAAATCGGGCGAGATCATTTCATATATATCAGCGCGCGGGAAATCTGACGTGAAAGGCTATAATTCTATTAATGGAGATAGCGATATATAGGAAGATATAGTTACGATAATGTCATCATCGATCCCGTATTCATCCCACAAGGTTTTTGAATCGAGTGTGCTTATGAGCCCGTCTGTTAGCGCCGTTGTGCGCCGGCCTGGGGTCGCACACCCGTCAAGGTCTTTTGACGATGCCACACATCTAATCATATGGTGAGATTGTAAACAGGTTGGAGTGTGGAATACATACTTGGGGCACCAGCCCTGAACAATTCCAGTGAGTGCCACTTGTTCCGGATAGTCCGCGATAAATGCAATCAGGTCATATATGACACGCCGGAAGTGTCCATCAGGACATCTGCGCACCACTGGAGTTATCATTCCAGAGTGGAGCGAGCGCAGTATTGTAGCGATCGACGTGTGAAATAGCTGCCGTTTGAATTTCCGAAATAGGCTGCTATCATCTGACCGGCGGTCACCTAAAGGGGGCAAGTCAGTATGATTATAGGATGTGTCATGCCAACAACAAACCCTTTGGGATGGCAAGGAACGCAACTGGTATGACGGCGTTCCGATGTGCACGTCGGACGATATTGTGTGGATTCCCAATTGATAGATACACTGGATGGTATTCCATCTGGCCTGTGCCCACGGTAACAGTGGTTTGGTCACTTCCAAGGATGATTGGACAATACATTGCTCCTTCTGTACTCGGATCCGAAGCAAATATATCATCCTATGAGACAATCAGTTAATAACATTCACCAGAACAGTATAAAGAGACTTCACTCACACTGTGCCGCCAAGCAATGTTCCCAGACAAAATGTTGTCCCACCGACGCGATCCATTTGCATCGAGAACAATATAAGGACACAGATCGAATTGCCCATCAAAACCGGCATTCTCTAGCATCGTGGTTATGACAACGTCTGGATCGCGATACCAGACCTCATATGTTGTGCGCATCCATTCCGGGGCACTCTCACCAACAGGTGCAGGAGCAGATATCTTTTGACATTGCCATTCAATGTCTCCATGTTTACAGGAGTCGATGAGTGAAAGCATCTCCCTATTAGTTCGAAAAGGAGCTGAACTCGACTCGGAATCAGCCCAGATCTCAAGAAGATGATCTATATTGGTTGCCAATAGTTCTGCCCTACGATATAAAAGATCGGCCAACCTGAATTGGACTTCGCTATTGAATGGCGTCCAGTCATCAGGCGGCGCCGTTGATCTGGGCGGTGGTAGCGTGCCTGGTTCCAAGAAATTGCCATTGGCATCACAGGGGAGTGCTAAATACGACATTAGGGTTCGGTACCTGCTGAAGAACATAAATGCAAATTGTACCGGTGAGATGTGGATGTTCAATACGTTCAATCCTCCGACGGCCATGGTTTTCACCATCCTGATGTCCTAAATCTGCACCACGAGCAGTAAGGAGGTGGAGCGAGCGTTTGAGATAATGGAGGCATTTCAGGCGGGCTGAACGGAGGTGGCACAAACGTTTGAGCTGAATCGTCTGGATCAGATGTGGGCGTCTGATATGGTGGCTACGGATGTGGTAAGTCCGTCCATGTTGACTCTTGAACATGAGTGGACAGTTCGGATGGGGGCAAAGCAACTGAGAAGGGGAAGGCATCTCTCACACCAAAGTGCCAGTGACCATTGGTCTCGTGTTAATATAGTGCATTTACATTCAGTGAAGTATGAAGAGAGGACGATGACGATGGGCTAATACTGGATGCTGCCGACGGCGGCGACGGGATTTCGGCATGTAATTGGGATAAATCATGTACCGAAAAAAAAAGGACAAATCAGCGTTTCACACACACTGGCAATGGCCAAGCATGCTAAGCACGGATAGTCATCGGACAAGATGTACCCCCGGTTCCTCCTTTACCAAAGGACCTGTCTACGTACCGATCCCTGCCTCAATTTTGAGAGCATCAACCGGCACCCGTTTCCCCTCGAAGGAGTTTGCACGGAAGAGACGACTGAGACAAAGGATACAGACCTCAATCGGTCGGTCCCAGCGGAGGTGACTGTTATCCCAGTGTTTCATAGCTGTCCTCACCACCTCATTTTTCACTCGCAGGGATATACCTCTGCACCTGGGGTGTCGAAAACACCATCCAAGAAATGGGGTTTACTCGGCATGAAGTTGGGTACATCAGGAAACACGAAAGACGGTTCCGGCACCAAAGCCTCACCCAGGCGACACAGCCGGACAGCCCACATTCTGCCACAGCTAGTCAGCCCAGCCACCACTCTGTTTCTAAAGACCTCTCGGAGCCGTGGTCGCCTGTCCAGCATCCTGATGCGATGACTTCTTCGGCATCTCTCGTCTCCGCCTCGCAATCGTCTTTGTCCTCATCGCATGCATTATCCGCATCTGGCGCTATGGCTGGCACTGCATCGAGTTACCACAAATCCAGCGCCTTGCCGCTCCTCAGCAGACGCCTCTCAGTCCATCGAGCTCCGTTCATCCAAGCCCCTGACACCCTCTGCCACACCCCGACACTTCTTCCGTCGCTCTTCATCCCAATCCCTTCAAATTGGTCCTCTACGTCCATCCTCACCTCCCGCTTCAACGGGTCCATCACATTTGCAGCCCAGGGACCCTGTGTCTCCTGTGGACTCGAGTTTATCAACTCCTCATAAGAAGACTTCCATCATCAACTTTGGTTCGCTCTTGAAAGGTTCAAGCTCAAGACAAACTGAAAACCAATGTTGGACTTGTCAGCCAACCCAACGCCACCGACTGTCTGCCTTTCTGCTCCTCCATCCGACGTCATACACTCCACCGCCCTCACTAACAAACAGGCCGACCTCGCTGTAAGGATTGCGCACGAGCGGAACGCGGATTGCGCAGATCTCGACGAATCAAGTCAATCAACCAGTCCGGAGCGCCCGATACTCGCCCGAAGACCAAGCGCCGGACCAGGCGATCGTCAGAAGTAAGGAACGCTGACACAAGCGCCCCAGGGTTAACCCAGACCGCCATCTTTCTTCAACTCAACGTTTTCCTCCCCAGCGTGCCCAGCATGCCCAAGTCCTCTCGTTTCGACACTCCTTCATTCCTTTTCCGTCTCTCACCATCTCCATTCTTCCTACGTCGCAAGTCATCGTCAGAACATCAACGCCTGTCGGCCCTGTTGTCAACGCCCACACCTCGCCGTCGTCGGCATCGCGGCCAAGCTCCTCAGGATTCGTCTCGGCCGACGCGCACCAACCCTTTACCTCCTCGCAGCTTGATCTCATTCCCTCCAACTATACCCTTCCTTGCTTTTCCGCTAATGCCCTTGCAACGTTTCTCTCCCTCCTGGTCGTTGCCCTGACCCTAGGTGCGCCCCCGGTTTCCCCCTTTTGACCTTTCATTTATATTAAATTTTCGATACTCGTAGTCGCCGCGACGTTACCCACCGCGCGGACTGTCAAGAATACGGTTCAAGACGTCGCCGTCGGTCCTCATCGGACGACGAGGAACCCTCTGTTTGCTATGAATTCCTTTCGCCTCTTCCACTCCCCTTACTTACTCTGCACGCACGCTCTTGGACGGTCACTGTAGGTACATGGTTCGCATGTATTTAAGCTGATGATAGTTACTGCGTATTCCCTATCGAGTTTCTCCCCAATTGCGACTTTGTGTTTCGTGCCGCTGTGCACCCTCTCTTTTCTTCGTTGTGTGATTGTCGTCTTCTGCACCGCGCCGCTGTGCGCATCTTGGTTCGGTTCGTTTCGTTTCGTGTCGCCCTCGCTCCACTCCATCCTTTCATTCCTTCATCGACCTCTCCCGAATCGGCTCGCGCAACCCCGGCTTCCGCACCAGCGTCGCCGTTCCTCGCGTCGCTGCACCTCGTTCCACTAGCACCCCACGCTTTCCGCCTCGTGCAAGCCTCATGTCGCTAGCCACGCCGTCACCCCACGTCCCCTTTCCTGATCCATCTTGCTTAGTCTCATCCGCCGTCTCGCTTCAATTCCTCCTCTCCCTCTCTTATCATATCACATTTCCCCTTGGGTCGACACTTCAAAACTCGCGCCTACAGTGTTAATGGGCCGGAAATGGTCATGCCATTGCATCTTATGTATATACTACTCGAATGTAACTAGTTCTATTACTGCTATGTGGTGTCCCCACGCCCTGAAGCACAATAAACTGGATTCAAAAAAAAAAAAAAGGGGGGGTCACGGCATTGTCTGTGAGCGACTAGGAAACAAACTCGGCTGCCTGGCATGGTCTGTGACAAACCCGGCTTCCTGGCATGGTCTGTGACAAACTTGGCCTCCTAGCATGGTCTGTGAGGGACCTGGCGGTTGCCTGGTGCCAGTTGACTTAACTGGCATAAATGATAGATCTGGCACATAACCTGGCGTTACTGGCAGTCTGGCTTACCTCAGTGCTAGATGCGCCAGACACGCCAGACGTGACAGTTGGTTGTCAACTTGCTGATGTCCTGCATATCCTCCATCAGGGGAGGAGAGGACTTGGTGTCTGTCTCGCTCTCCTGCATGACCCGCAAGTACTCAAGGTCGTCCCCGTCTGATGGGGTTGGGTAGCCGTCGTACTCGTCGAGGTACGGATCCTCTTGAGAATCCTTGTCATACTGGGCGCCGTCAGGACCATCGTCCTGCTCGGGTAGAGTTTCAGGCCCGTCCTCGTGGTCAATCCCTTTGCTCCCCGTGTCCTCGGACTCGGATGATAAGTTGTCCTCCAGCTCGTCACCAATTCGTTCCGGACGGTCCGTGTCCGATAGATTGTTCACAACCTGGGCAGCGAACATCTGTCGTTGTTCCAATTTCTTGTACTGAGGGCACTTCGGGTCGTTCGCGAAGTGTCCGTTCTTTCCGCACTTGAAACAAGCAAGTTTAGAAGGATCAGCTTTCACCGGTGGCTTTGTATTTTCCCTGCGTTCTCGCGGGGCTGGTAATTGGTTGGACTGCTGTCTGGATGGGACAGCGTTAAAGTCGGGCCTGCCCGTCCGTGGCTGGGGGGGTCCGTTGCGTGGTCGTGGTGCCGCAGGGTTCATACGAGGCTCCGGTCGCCTCATATTGCCTGCAAGACCACTAGATGGACGGTCCTTATCTTGGTTGGTACGCCCTGGTCCCATGGTGGCCAGAGCCTTCTCGTGATGTCGTGCCTTTTGCACGATATCGTCGATGGAGCTGTGCTTGGCCGAAATTCCTTCATACAGCGCGAGATGGTGCCGATACTCTGTCGGCAGTCCGTTCAGTAGTTTCCTCTTGAAGGAGTAAGGGTCGGGGTACTGAGCGAGCCTTCCGGCCCACATTAATAGTTCGCGATAAAGCGCGTGTAGGGTATTTCACGGGTACGGGTTTTCCCGCGGTGTTATGGTCACGGGTGTCACGGGTACGGGTGCGGTGTTGAACTCTGCCACACCGTGACAGACCGTTACCCGTACCCGCGGTTTTGCGGGTATTCTGCGGTTTGGCACTGCGGACTTCCCCAATACAACCAACCCCCGACGATTTCCTCCGAGTCCCGTCTTGCCCAGTGCCCACTGTAAGTTTCTGTTCTCTTTCTGGTTGTTGCCTTCATTCTTTCGTTCTGAGCTGTCACAGGATTGCTGCCGCCGCCCATCAACAGTGTCGCCACCACACCTCGCCGTCGCCGGTACCAAGACATGGGATCATGGGATCTCAAGCTCTCCGCACCGGCTGACGCACCTCGATCTCTCTCCAGTTCTACTTCCGACCCTTGCCTCTATTCCTTTGTTCCAGGCTTCAAGTTATCGCAGGAATGCCGCTGCCCGGGCTGCCCGTCAACGGTGTCACCACAGACACCTTGCCGACGTTGCCGTCGCCGGTACCAAGACATGGGATCGCAAGCCTCGCATCATGATCGGTCGACACATGTCGACCTCCAGTCCCCTCACAGCTCAACCTCATCGCCGTGTCCATACCATTTCTGGTATATCTGTTACTCCTTTTGCAACAATTTTCACCTTCCTGTCGCTGTGACCTCAGGTGCGTCGCTTGTATTCCCTTTTGATTTTTCCCTTGTGCTAAACCCTCCGTTCTCGAAGTCACCGTGCTGCCGCTCGCCGCGCATACCATCATCGCCTATCGGTTTCAAGTCGTTTGCCCTCGGCAGTCGTCGGACAGCACCTCTACTGCAATACCCCGCTCTGCCTCTTCACTCCCCTTCACTTACCGCGTACGCCCTGCTTGGACGGCCACTCAGGTATCAAATCATGTATTTAAACCGACGGTAGCTGTGGTCAATTGGGTCCCCACACCACCGTCGCACGCAGCACCTCCCATATTCTCGTTTGTGACTTCTCCATTGCACTGCTGTCCGTACTTGTGTCTCGTCTTCCCTCGCCCTACCTCGTGGTTACCCTCTCCCCCTCTGTATCGTGCGACTCCGCTCACTGCACCTGCACCGCTGTGGGTATTCGCGTCCACCGTGTTCCTGGCCTCCCGCCTTGCCTCCTGCCCTGAATTTGCCGCATTTTCAAGTGCCATGGTGAAGGCGCGCGATAAACTCGCTCCTTCTAAGAAGTCCCTCAAGTCTTCTGCCATGGAAGGCACCAAAACAAGCTCATTGACTGTTACTACTGGTCGGCCACTCAAGCGAGCACGAAGTTCACAGTCAACATTGTCGTCGAAGGTAGCTTCCATCACTGAGATTATCTCTTCACCTTCGCCTTCGAGCATCTCAGGTGGCTCAGGTATGTGAAATGTCTTTGCAATCGCTTCTTCCATTTGCTGATCGCTGTCGGTAGGTAAAGGCTCAATGCGCTCAACATCGGTCGTGTCACTTGACTCAATTGAAGATGCCCCAGGCAGTGACGCAGATGATGTGGGTCCTTTGGACCCCGACGTGGTGCTGGGTAAGCCACACTCTAGACAATTTTGTTCATTATTTAACCAATCCATATAGTGGCCCTCAAGCGGACCTGGCACTCACCCATATACTCTTTCTTCAAGGTCGACGATGTCTCTGTTCAGTATCATAATGGCCGGCAGTGCCACTTCTTCCCTTGTGCTGCCCGGAAATGCAAGACAACTGCCGGAGGTGTACGACGCTTCCAAGACTCAAAAGACAAAGCATCGACAGCAAATCTTCGACATCACGCACTCCGGTGCTTTGGGGAGGAGGCTGTGCGCAATGGCACAAAGGGTAAAGACGTTGATGGAACCAGTGGTTCTATCTTTTCTTTGTTTGCGCGGCAGGGACGAAAGCCTGTAAATCCTTCTCATCGCTCCCATACGAATGCTGAAGTTCGGTATGTCATATTTCTCGTGCTGTGATGCGTCAACTGATTGTCCTTCAGTGCCCATCTTGTCAAATGGATCACCGAGAACAACCGACCAGTCAATATTATAAATGACCGAGAGCTACGTGAGTTGTTGACTGCAGGACGACCCCTAGTAGGTCTCCCTGGCCATCTCACTATTTCCCGGGATATCAAGGCTTGCTTTTATAAGTGTCGTGATCGTGTCACAACACTTCTACGCGTATGTATCTGCCTAATTATTTCAGGGTTGGAACTAACACATTATTTATAGGAACACCCAGGACGGCTTCACTTTGCAACGGACGCGTGGACATCTCCAAACCATCGGGCCTTTGTGGCATGGACTGTACATCTCGAGTACGAAGGTCACATGCTGGCCTTCCTCCTCGACATTGTTGAAGTGGCCGAAGTAAATTTCTCGCGTTCTTTGTTTGTTAACGATGTTAACATTTGTCTCAGTCTCACACCGGTGTCACAATGGCCAAAGCATTCCAGCATATGCTCGTACAGTTTGGGCTCGAAGATAAGGTTTGTCTTTGTCGTCAGCTATCTCCGTTGTACTGAAGGTCACTCAGATTCTCGCACTTAATGCTGACAACGCGACATCCAACGACACGCAGACATCTGCCCTTGCGCGGATGGAAAATGCATTTGAAGAAGTCAATCGCGCTCGCTGCTTCAACCACACACTTCAGTTGTCGGCCAAAACGCTGCTCAAGCCATTCAACGCAGGCATGTCCTCAACAACGGCGGCGATGGAGGAAGCAGAACCCGATGAGGAAATGCTGACTCAGACACTTTGGGACGACCAAGCTGACGACAACGATGAAGGCAGCGGCGATGAGAATGGTGATGATAGGGTTGAGGATCTGGACAGCGATGATGAGCCTGCTGACAGTGATGAGGTTGACGAGTTAAGTCAGCTGGATGAGCAGCAGCGTGAAGAAATTTTAAGAGACACGGCTGTTGTTCGACACACCGTAACTAAGGTTTATCTTGACCCATTCTAGCTTTTATGTTGTGACTCACACCTCGTTGATTGCAGGTCCGGCAATTATCGTTTGCGATCATTCACTCAACAACCATCGCCCTCCCAGCCTGGCGTTCAATCTGTGTTCAACATGGGTTCAAGCCGTGCCTAATCCCTCGTGACGTTGTCACGCGGTGGAACTCGACATATGACATGATGCAATTTGTGCTCAAATACCGACAGCCAATCGATGGCATTACAGCAAACAAGGAATTAAAGTTGAGAAAGTACGAGCTCGATAATGAAGACTGGAGAATCATTGAAGACTTGGTTTCTGTGCTCGAGGTAACGTCATCGTCTTATTCATGAAAACTGGTGACATATTCTCTCCAGCAATACAAGAAGGCGACGCTCTTTTTTTCGGGGAATACAGCAAGTGTCGCAGCTGTCATCCCAGCGATGGACCGACTACACAACACGCTCAACCCTCAGACAAAGAAGGAGTATCATCCGTCGATCCTTGTTGCCATGAAATTAGCCCAAAAAAAGATGAATCGGTATTACTCGAAAACCGACCTCTCGTCCGTCTACAGGATAGCGATGGGTAATGTAATGATGTACAATTCGACACGCGCTAACTATTTATCCTGTAGTTTTACACCCTGGCCTCAAACTCGAATACTTTCGGCAACACGAATGGGATGAGGACTGGATAGTCACTGCGGAGAATTTAGTTCGTGAGGAATATCTCATCAACTACCACAAGAATAGGATTGTTTCGGGGAATCAAGACACTGAAGAACAGAGCAGTCAGGTGTGTAGTATCATTTCCGAGTCATAACGTCTGCAGTGCGGTGCTGATGAATGAGCAACACAGAAACATGCAAGTGACTTCATCGATTTTGCTGACATTTCGGTTTGCACTTCATCGTCGCGGGCCAGCCTGAGTGACCTGGATTTATATTTACAAAACTCAGTCGAAAATGTGATGGACCCTCTGAAATGGTGGACCAATAACTGCCACACATATCCAGTCCTTTCTCGAATGGCATTGGACTATTTAAGCATCCCCGGTGAGTGTCCCTCTACTCCTCTTTATATTGACTAACATTATATGTAGCAACATCTACAGAAGTCGAACGCATGTTTTCTCAAGGTCGACAACTTCTTCATTTCACACGCAACCGCCTCTCGCCATCATCGATTCGTGCTTACATGTGTCTTGGGTCATGGGGTCGGCATGACCTTCTGCTTATGGAGGATTTGTTATCTGTGTTGAGGGCAAAGAAGAGAAGACGAGGAGAGACTTAGCTAGAATTTTTGACAGAAATTTCGAACTCGGAACAGCAGGTAGTAATGGAACCGCAGGTAGAACCGCGGGTAGTAATGGAACCGCGGGTACAAGTTAACACCGCATATGTTTGGCACGGGTATATACCCGTACCCGTTAAGGGTAAGGTGTTGGCGGGTACGGGTACGGTGATGGGTTTGTGTACCCGCGGTATACCCGTGAACAACCCTAAGCGCGTGCACTCCCGCCTCGGTGGAGAATCGAATACGTGCATATTTATGCACCGCTTGTTGGGACGTAGCAGTTGTTATAAATGCGTGATAGAGACCTAGGGTAACGGATTCGAACGTCCATTTGCAGATTATGCGATGCGGTCGTTCGACTTCGTGGTTGTACCAACGCTCAGCCGATCCCTTGAGGCAGCTACCTGCCACTAGCACTTGATCTCCATCTCTGTCCATTCCGGTCATGCGATGGAGTTTGAAATACCGCAACAGGCCTTGCAGCCAGTTTTTGAGGCGATCGAAGTCATCCTCTCCCTCATAGGCCTCGGGCAACTTTGCGCGTAGTCCCTTGAGTTCAGGCAGATCGCCAGTGGCCTCCTTTAGAGAGTCCGAGATGTATTGCTTCAATCCTTCAGTCATCTTGGCATCATGCTCTGACTCCGGTTGATTCTGGGCGGTGACCTGCCAGGCCATTGGCATGGCCATCGTCCCGGAGTTCATCAATGTCCCCGAGTTCCTACTATTTTCTTGACTGTTTGCTCGCTGCGCGTAGTCTTGGTCCAGGATACCTGGTCCTGTAATCTGTGTCTGTCCAGCCATCGCCTGGGCCGCGTTGCCAGGCGTTGGTTGGGTCTGCCTTCCAGCATCGCCAAGAGGCAGAATATCAGGGTAGGCCCGTTCTCCTCGTCCGGGAGGTTGGCCCTCAATGTCGTCTGGGGCTTCTCTGGGGCGCAAGGGCTCGTTGTACGAGTCATCGTGCCCTCGTCTCCTCGATTTAGGCAGGGGCCTTCCAACTTCTGGTGACCTTAAGGGAGCTGGTCGAGGTCGATCGCTCCTTATGCGAGTAAAGCTGCGTTCCCTAGTATTCGCAGGCCTCACGTATGGGGAGAGCGTGAGGGCGTGGTTATTATCTTCCTCCCCCATTGGCGCTGGAGAAGGCGTGCGTCTGTCCCCTTCCTTATAATAAGGCAGGGAGTTTCTTTCGAATCGAGCCTGCGCCCTCTGGCGCTGAGCGTATTCCGATGATCCCTCGGCAGATCCCCGATCCGCGTACAGAGCTTGACTAGCCAGTACGCACGGTGATGCTTCTTCCCTTTTCACTGAAGGGTGGTCGTACTCGTGACCATGAATACGACTTGCTACGTTTTCGATAGCTTCGAGTGTCATGCGGTGTGACTCTGCTATCTGCGATCGGAGGTCGGCCAATTCGTAGCGAGTGTTGGCCGATGCTTGTTCCATATGAGCTAGTCTTTCGTCTAGCGTCGTCCATTTCTTTCCGCGACGTTTGCCACGAGAGACACTGGGTTCGTCACTCCCAGACGATGAAAGTTCTTCATCCTGGGACATGACCATCAGTAAATGTACAAAAAAGTTTTCGAGTTTTTGGCACTTTTGCCATGGTTTGCTCTGGTCAACAATTCAACCAGACTCTACAAGACTCTACAAGACTCACAACTCGCAATTGATTGTCAAAATTCGAATTAAATATATTTAAGTTTTTGCTAAGGCAGTGTTGTGGCAACTCCCAGAGTCGGAGCCACAACTGGTGGAGCCGTCAGTCTGGCTCTCTTTGGCCAAGCCACAATCGGTTAGTCAGCCGCTCAAACCCGGCTCGAGCCAGTCAACAAATAGGTCATATTTCGTGAGAACCAGAAATTTCGAATACGAAAATTCAGCCAATTGCTTTATATTGTATATGTACATTATTTTACAAACTTCCGAGTTTATCTAATTTATCTAATTTTTACTCTCCTATTCCCTCACACACCGGGTACGGGTTCCCGGTTTTTTTTAAATGCAAAGGTTCAACTTGTAGTGTAGACTGTGTAGTTACTTTATTTAGAGTATATACAGGACATGCAGTAGTAAACAGCCGCCGCAAACTGAAGGACATTAACGCGCGAGGCTCGGCTCGCTGTTCTCGCGCCGGGCGCAGATCCCCGAAATGCGTGCTGCACCGCGAGTGGGACAGCGCGGGTGCCACAGTGCCCGCCGCCGTTCGCGTTGCACTGGCTGCGTGGCGCTCGCCGCCGTTCGCATTGCGTTGGCAGCGCGGCGCTCGCTGCCGTTTGCGTTGCACTGGCAGCGCAGTGCTCGCCGCCGTTCGCGTTGCACTGGCTGCGCGGTGTTCGCCGCCGTTCGCGTTGCTCTGGCTGCGCGGTGTTCGCCGCCGTTCGCTTTGCACTGGCTGCGCGGTGCTCGCCGCCGTTCGCGTTGCGTTGGCAGCGCGGCGCTCGCCGCCGTTCGCGTTGTGTTGGCAGCGCGGCACTCGCCGCCGTTTGCGTTGCACTGGCAGCGCAGTGCTCGCCGCCGTTCGCGCGAGGGAATCGCGAATCGTCGCTCGGTGAAGACAGATGGTCGCAGGCGCGGACCCGGAAGACTTGAGGCGCGAAGCCGACGAACTTGGGCCCCAGCGGTTTGGGGCACGATTCCGAGCCCGACGCGAATGTAGGAGGCGCCGCACTGCGCACGGTCGTGGCCTGCACAAGGCGCTCAACCGAAGCGCGGCGGGTCACCCTGGAAAGGGTCGCAATCCGTGGTCTTGATTGAGGATGAGCCTCCTCGGGAGGAGGTCATCGTGTCGCCAAGGGGCCCGGGGCCAGAATCGAGGGCCCCGTGTGAAGGGGCGGCGTCCGGGAGAAGGGGGATGGTCAGCATTTTGGGCACCATTTGTGCACTCGCACTCACCTGATGGCCTGGCCGACGGCCACATGTCATTGCCACTGTGGGCCTCCTTCCGAGGCTTCCTATTCTTGCCGACATTGCTCCATGGCCGGAGGGAGGACACTGGGAGGACTGAGGGAGGTCGCGCAGGGTCGCCGTGCTATGGGAGGCCCTCACGGCCCATGAACCCATGAGCGGAGGAGGCCTGGTCGGCTGGAGGATGTGGGCCAGTGACGGGAGGGCCTTGCTGTGTGCTCGCGGTGAGAATGGACGTGGCAGGGTAAGAGCTCGAAGGGGAGAACGAGGGAGTGGGGGCAACAGGGGCGCCGGGAGCGGGGGCGTTCGGAGGATTGTCGGGTTGTGACGAAGGGGACGGACTAGCCGACTTTGTGTCTGGAGGAGGGGTTGACTTGACTTCCCTACTTTTTGACCAAGGCTTGGGGGAAGATCGGGCGAAGAGGGAACGCTTTGAAGGATGTTTTGGAGACGACGATTGTGGCTGTGAGACTGCCTGAGAAGAAGAGGACTCGGATTGAGTAATATTGAGTAGCCATATGGAAGGAGAGGGAAGGAAGGACAGAGAAGCAGAGTCTCCGCACTCGAGGCGGAACAACAACGACGCTGTCGAACTGCTGTCGAGTCCTCGCAAGGCGTCAAGCTAGCCGGCCCTCAAGGCCTCAAGCGCCTCAAGCCTCAAGCCTCAAGAACGAGAACGACCGTGTCATGTGACATGTTCAAGTTGAACGCTGTTGAACGGTTGAAGTTCGCTTGTTCTCACTCCCAGTAACTCTCCCATCTCTCCCCACCAAGTAAGTTCACCTTTTTTTTAGGAAAAGTAAACTGACATGTGGATGGCAACTATATATGTACTCTACGCCCAGCAGCAGCATGAAGCTGCTCGCGCATGTCCCCGGCCCCCCTATCCACGCCCTTGCCCTCGCACTGCCCCGCTTCGCTCGAGGCCTCCTGCTGCCTGGCGCATGCGCTACCGCCTGCGTCAGCACGCGCCACTGCGGGCGGCTCCTCACCCTGAGCTTAGGTGCGCGTTTTATGACTGACAACAGTTCTGATCCAACCGTTTCCTGCAGCGACCCACCCCAGCTTGCGCCTACTCGGTGCACTCCCCCCGCTGGACCCGAAGGACGTCGGCCCTCTCCACGCGTCGTCGTGGTCCTCCCCAACGAGCTCCCGCCCAACCGCTGAGCTCTAACTATGTAAGCACCCCCTTCCTTCCCTCGCCTGTCTCGCGTGCTGATGCTCTACCACCCCGGGTGTCCCACGCCGATGCACTTCGGCGAGCCCTCCCCTGCAGCGTCACCCACATGTACATGGACCAGCCACGACGACGACGACGACGACGACATCGCGGCGACCAGCCACGACGACGACGACAGCCGCGACCAGCCACGACGACGACCACGACATCGCGGCGACCAGCACGACCACGACGACCACGACATCGCGGCGACCAGCACGACGACCACGACGACGACATCGCGGCGACCAGCACGACCACGACGACGACTACGACGACCACGACGACGACCACGACGACCACGACCACGACCACGACGACCACGACCACGACCACGACGACCACGACCACGACCACGACCACGACCACGACGACCACGACATCGCAGCGCCTGCGGGTCGTGCGTCCCGCGCCGAGCGGCATCGCGCACAGCGGGCACAACGCGCCCGCATATCACTGTTATATAATTTACTAAAATAGGCACTTTTCTGTATATTTGTACTTAGATAATTAAAAACCTTGAATTGTTAATGGTTGAAGAAATGTGACCTGAGTGTGACCTGTGTCACACTTGAGGAGTGTGAGAAACAGGCACAAAAATGGATCTAGATAGATTGGATCTGGATAGATTGGATCTAGGTAGATTGCAATTGATTTTAATATTATCACAGTTTTGAACTTGTCGGGACTTGTCGGGTTGTGAGCCATGGTGAGCAATGGTGAGCAATGGTGAGCCATGGTTGGGTACCAGAGACCAACAGTCATTGCGAAAATTTGGACCTGACTTTTCGAGTTGTGAGTTTTCGAGTTTTTTGGTCTGGTTTGGTCTGGTTTGGTCTTGTACCAGACCAAACCATGGCCAAAAACTTTTTCGTAGGGTTACTGATGACGTCTCTGGCGCGCCTCTTCCCCTTGTCCCAAAGGGGTTGAATACTTGTTCCTTCCTCTGAAGGATACGTGTCGATTGGTGCGGTCGTGTACACCAGCTCCGGCTCGAAGCTTAGGATGCTGGTTTCAATTAGCACATGGTCCGGGGAAATTCTCTCCTCGGCTCGCTCACCAGCGGTTCCGGCGGCGCTTGGAACATTGCTCTCCCCAGGGAGGGCTGTACTGAATTTTTGCGCAGGCGCGCTGCTCCTTCTCCTTCCAGGTGCGGGGGTAGCAGACTGTGAACGAGCCCGAGTGGACACGCTGCTTAAGGCGCTCGGGGTCATAGAGCCCTGAGTGTTCGAATCAGCTATGTTTTCGACAGGTTGGTCTTCGCGCACCTGGCGGTGGCGCGCTTTGTGAGCGGCGCGCGTATTTCGCGCGGGGGGTCCTTCGCTAGTGGACATGGGTATTGTTGGGATAGGGTATGAGGGGTATAATGTACGAGGGCGATGTTAAACACGTCGCTTCGCAATAAAGACCTTCGTTGGAGGTTCAAAAAAGTGTAACACGCCCGGGTGTTGGGGGTATGAGGTAACACGCCGTGCGTGCTTAGGGTATAGATTGGGTATAGTAGTTTGAGATGATTCACACAAGACTTCACACAAATAGAACCTGCCCAATCTTTGGAGTTCTTATTGTGAAGTAACGTAGGTGGTAAAAAGTAATCTACTGTACATGGGACAAAAGTCTGCCCTTTATATACTGTGACAGTTCCTAAATCTACTCTACAATATATGTAAATTTTCGTGCTCAATCGAGGGCACGTTGTTAACCCGACGACCGCGGTTAGTCGTCCCTCGAGATGGGGAGTGTGCCCCGTCTTGAGTGTGCAATATGTGAGGCCAGGGAGTGAGCCCCGGTCTCTTCTCTCACTTTCTTCATGCCTGAGTTTCAGACGTAGTTGGAGCCGCGGCACCCCGCGGACTCCGTACTCTTATTGGGCACTGCAATATGCAGTGTCCGTGGATGGTGCAATCCTGTTGATTGCCTCGGGTGTGTGTGTGACGCGTGGTGTGCGTGGCACTCGCAAACTCGAACCTCGAGCACTCAGGCTCAAAGGTTGACTAAGAGTCACATGCGTGACTGGCACACGGTCACACGTATAACAGTAAGGCGTCCGCCTTACATGGAACCATCAGGAGAGAGTTGGGGGATCGTCGCAGGGAGGTTCTCAATGGTGGCAGACATGATTGTGATTCCAGTAAGGACAGTGTAATTTCAGGGAAAGTTCAGAAGGGCAGCGCAGGGCCCATAACCTGTAGAAACACGTGAACCTGACTGAACTCCCCAGACGCGGCAATGACCTCGGGCGCGGGAAACTGAGAAACACAAAGAAGGAATTGTTTATTCAGAGTCAAACTATCTACTGTATATATGGGAATATTAGTTTAGTGCTAGACTCAAAGGGAATGCTGTCAAAGGAGTGAACTACAGTAAGTTCTGTCCATAAGGTATGTATAGGTAATTCGACAGCTTGGGCACTTGTCTATCCCGGAGGTCCGAGGTTCGCGCGTTCTGCTCCGCGCGCTCCAGTTTCAACACACTACTCCTGTAATTTTCATCAATTACTTTACATGTTCAACAACAAATTAAATACAGATATGCAAAAAAACATTCGAGCCTGCCTCCGCTCTGTATCGCTCCGTCGCTGTTCACCGTTTTCCAGCTCCGTCCCTTGTGTCGGTATTCACGTTCGCTTGCTTTACCAGTTCTTGCCCTTGCAGTTTTCTTTCCATTCCAATCAATGCCATTTTTTGTTCAGCCCTCACGTGTCGCGCACTAACACAACCTCACGCGCCTCATGGGTCACCCCCTAGTCTAAGGAAAAGTACTATTGTGAAAACATGCCACAGTTAAGGTGTGCCATTTCTGGTACTCTATCATTTCAAATTTCACAAGCCATGCACAGGGATATTAGTGACAGTTATTGACAATTATCTTATTTACTTGAATTATCATCAATTGAGCAGCGCTATTGCTAAATTATCGCTCGCTAGCGATCGCTAGCACGAAATTATCGCTCGTTAGCGTGGAAGGGTTTTCCCGATGTCGAACTCACCTGCGCGTGCTCACGTGCTTCAGTTGTCATAACGTCGGCACCGGCAATGACGCTAATGACGTTCGAACCCGCTGGAATCGAACTACTCCGTTCAAGTCTAAGCAACGGCAACGATGGCCGGTCCTTGGGTACATATGCGCACAGGTTGTCCGCGATTGGCCTCAGCGTCGCAATTGTCGGACGCTCGCCTTCTGTCCTGCCACTGCCGAGCAGGTACTGAAGAACTCGCCCGCAGGCCCATCGGTCGGCTCTGATCGGACTGTGCCTTAGCTTTTTCTCGACCTCGGGCGCCATCCAATGCTTCGTCCCGCATGAATTATCGACCTCCTCGTTCTCGTCCTTTACTTGCATCGCGACATCGAAATCGATGATTTTCAAGCAAAACTCCCTGTCGACGACGAGGTTGTCGGGCTTGATGTCCCTGTGAGCGATGTTGCACTGGTGAAGATACGCGACGCCTTGAATGAGGCCCAAGCAGACTTCAACAACCTCGCTTTCACACGCCTGAGACAACTTAACATCTTGTAGGGGGATCATTTTTGGTAAAATGGCGAACCCTTCGAAAGAGTCCTCCAATTGGATAATATGTTTATGTTTCATGGCTTTGAGGATCTTAAGTTCGGCCGATTCCTCCCGAATTATCTTCGCGATGAGTTCCCTGTCCGGATCCTTGCGTCGATACACGGTGAGGATATTATCCGGCTTCTAGTGTCGAGCGTCAGCATAGCGAAGAGCGGGTAGGAAAGGGTTGACCCGGACCTTGGAAATCGATTCCCATTCAATACCTTTGTCATCTACAATGACATCCGATATGACCTCATAACTGTGTTCCCTGAGCCGTGCGCAGTCACCTCCGCCCCTCCGCCCGTACTGTCGCCACTTTCATTTGTGCTAGCACGCCTCGTATTGGTTTTGGTGTTCAACGACTCCAATCTGCGCGCGTTGACCTTGTCATTAAGCTGGTTAATTGCGAGAGCCGTCTCGCTTTCTTGGTCGGCATGCGGGTAAATCAGGTTGTACAAAAGGCGTGCAAACTCGACGCGACCATCCGGGGTATCCAACGAAAGAAGCTTCACGTGGTAATAAACCTACGCCGATTCAGCCTGCGAGCTTGTTTGTTATAAAGCACAACCTACTCGTTGGGTCTTCTCTAGCTGAAATAGGGTATATCGAGCTACGCGGCCATCGTCCCAAACAAAGATAGCACAGAGGACGAAATTCTTCTTTTGAAATGCCCCACAAAGTTGTTAGCGAAACGAACGATATAGGCCCCCGTGATAAGCATCCGGCAAAGATCCGGAGGATTTGAATTAAGTGATGTGGAGTTAACCTCCACAAGCAGTCGGGGAAGGGTGGCATGTGAGACGAGAAAATCACTACGAGGCGTGTACTGGCGGAGTCGTTCCTTTTGTTGAGGATTATTACCCAATTGAGGATCTTCACGTTTCACGACAACTTTGAGGGGCCAAGAGCCGTTTCTGCAGAGACCAGGTTGAATCGTAATCAAAAGTGGTAGACAAGTGATCACTTACAGCTGAGCGCTGACCATTCCGCTCGTATGGGAGGGTCGAAGACGATCGACCGGCAGTTCGAAGAACATCGTGTTCATCAGCTGTTCTTTTAATTTACGTCTACCTTTCGGCCCTCCTTGCCAGCATTTTTCCCATTCACAAACCGTGAGGAATAAGGTATGCGCCGCCTCCAGTAGCTCGGCACGGCGCGTAGTCATGCCGTCCGCGATCGAGTCCCCGATGAGCTCGAAATATGGTCGCAATGGAGCACTTATTGGAGATTCCAACCACGTCTACACTGGAACATCAAAATCGAGGTGGAGACGGGCAAGTCAATGAAACAGCGCACGGAATCGAGACTTGGCGTTCCTTCTAAGATTCGCTCAGAAATCGTAACAAAATCTGGCAGCGACAATTCCGTATTGTTGTTGGGGAAATAGTCATGTATATCGTTGGCCGCGATATCCTCTTCGCAGAACGTTCCCCAATCCCTCGCGTTGACGAAAATTTCTTCGTACTTTTCCAACTCGTCCTCGGGCTCCCGAGGAACGGCTTGCATCGGACCTTCAAGTTCGTCAGATATCCAGAGCTAGGGGTAAAGGGACGTATGAAGCACTCACAGGTATCACAGGTATCCGAATTAGGAAGTTGAATAATGACGCTAAGAGAATCTCCATCTTGATTTCCAAAATAATGCCCAACTTTTTTTATGGGATTCAACTCTTCAGCAAATTGCGAAAAATTCCCGAGATTGCTGATGCGTCGGGCAAGATCGTTATTGTATGGCTCCCCGTTGTCTGGATCTTCGAGAGGGATGGTCTCTTTGGGCTAAAGGGTGTCACTCGGAATTTCGGAACTAATCACGAGAAGTAACGCACCTTCCAGAGAACGAGGTCCTTAGGGCTCACATCAAGAAAGGCACCTGTGTTGATTTCTGTATAGATAACTTTTTGCAAGTCATCGATGTCTTCGGATTGGGAAATGGAAGCTTTGAAAGGTCGCTTGTCGCCTTCAACAATGCACCAAAGTTTCTTATCAGACATTGTTAGGGACTGTTCGTGTGTGTGTTGTGTTGGGGCGCAGCACAGAAGGCTCGTGAGAACACACCTCTCTTCAACGTTCGTTTCGTTCAACCTCCGCTCCGCAACCTCCACTCCGATGATCGATGATGCACGTGCGTGGGTTTCATGGTCGCGACTCTGTGCGCCACAGTCGTTAGTGGCAAGTGGACGATGATGGGGGAGATGTGTGCTCACCTGAGTCTACGTGCGCGTGCATATATAAGTGAATATATAAGTGAATCTCCTCAGGTAAATGACTGGAATGTCGGATTAGTTTAGGTAACAACTAGTGTACAGGGCATCGCATCGAGCGCCGTTCGGGCTTGGCGCTTGGCACCAAACTCAAGGGCAGCAAATACGACAGCTACAGGCGGCGCACCCGCTCCTCGCGGACATGTACCCTGACGGCGTGCAGGCTGCGATACACGAGTACGAGCACCAGTGCGATGAGTCTCGCAACTCCCCGCACGGAACGGTTTGGTAGAAGGGTAAGTGGGATCCATATTCCGCAGTCGCTGGTGCGTGCTTCCCTATTATCTGTTCTCGCCTGCCCCAAGTTGACAGGACAACGAACAATCAGCGATCCGGCGACTTTGTTATTGTGCGCCCGTCGCGTCGCCGCGCTTAACATGCAACACTTTGTTTATTGTCCCTCTGACGTCGCGTGGGACGCCATCACCTCGCATCTTCTCTTCATACTCTGTCACCCAGCAGCGCCGCAACCATGGGAGGTCAACCCGGTCAACGGCGGGTCGACGAGTACGATGAGTGCTCACTAGCTCACTGACCTATTCCAATCAACTTGCCACCTGTCACTCGCCCACCATTTTGGCATACTAAGTTCCGATACCTTTGTAGGATATTGTGACCCCAGTATAGACCATACGCAATACCGCAGGGGGGTTGTCTTGACAATGACATGAATACGATGCATCATGAGGGCAAAGGAAGGAAACTGGATCGGGCGCGGAGTACTTCAGTATCTGCCATGTGACCAGGTTGTTGACCGGTTGACCAGCCAATGCATCGTGCCTCACCTGCATATGTGAGATCGCGATCCCGTGTCTGGCCTCCCTGCCACTAGTACTTCCCTGGAGCACTGGCGATGCATTATTGTTCAACTAGTGTGAAGCAAAGATGCTAACTTAGTGTGCAGAGAAGGTCCCTAGATATATCTGGCATGGATTATGACAAAAGGTACGCTTTGGGCTCAAAATCGACCCCAAAAAGAGTGGTTTACTTTTGGACCCGAACCAACTAACCCCCTATCCGGGATTCTGATCCCTTTGCTCTTGACCTCCTGCACCTCCGATTCTGATCGGTGGCCCATCTCACGAACCGGTGATCGGAGGACATTCCTTACATCTCAGGGAGATGCCTGGCAATTGGGGCCGACGTACGTCTTTTGTGCAGTGTGCAGATGTGCAGATATCCGGAACGGCTGACCAATGGAGTAGTGGCAATCAACATACTCCCCGACGAGGTCCTCCTTGAAATATTCGAAATCTACATAGGCTATGACAACATATATCGATGGCATACACTGGTGCACGTTTGCAGACGATGGCGAAGTGTTGTGTTTGCATCAACACATCGCCTGAATCTGCAACTTTGGTGCACATACATGACCCCTGTGAGGAAGACCCTGGATGTCTGGCCAGCCTTGCCCATCATCGTAGAGGACTATGGTACCCAGCTTTCAGCGATGGGTGCAAGTAACATCATTGCTGCATTTGAGCATCGCAATCGTATCTGTCGTATCCACCTCACCAGCATCCCACTTTCCGTTTTGAAACAGCTTTCCGCAGCAATGAAGGATCCATTTCCAGCACTGAGACATCTCTGGTTAGGTGCAGATTCCGAAACGGTGCCGGTCCTTCCCGATTCGTTCTTGGGCGGATCTGCCCCACGCCTCGAATCACTTTGGTTGTTGGGCGTCCCATTTCCAGCAATACCAAAACTACTTTTGTCCGCCAGTGGCCTTGGCGAACTTTTCCTTTTGGATATTCCCCATTCTGGGTACATTTCACCCGAGGCGATGATCACTTGTCTGTCCGCACTGACCAGGCTCGAAACTCTTTACATTGGCTTCCTATCCCCTCGATCTCGCCCGGATCAACCAAGTCCACCTCGGTCGGCCCACACCATTCTCCCTGCTCTAAATTCCTTTGACTTCAGAGGTGTCAGCGAGTACTTGGAGGACCTCATTTCCCACATTGATGCCCCGCTACTCAGTGAATTTGATATCAATTTCTTCAATCAATCCATATTCAATACTCCACGGCTGTGCTCGTTCATCAGTCATGCAGAGAAGCTCAGGTCACCAAGTCGGGCGTGTATAGCATTTAAGGGTGGATTTGTTAAAATTTCCCTCGCGGAGGCTGAGTGCTCATGGCTCGCCTTGAGGATCCTATGCCAGGCATCAGATCAGCAGCTTCCTTCTCTGACGCAGGTCTGTAACTCGCCCTTCCTTTCCCTCTTCAATTTGGAACATCTTGAGATTGGCGAGTGCTGGTTTATACAACCTCAATGGCAAGCGAATGTGGAGAACACCCAATGGCTGGCGCTTCTACGCCGATTTACCACGGTGAAAAGTCTATCCCTATCCGAGGAAGTTACACCATATCTCGTGCCCGCGTTGCAAGATCTCTCTGGGGAAAGAATAATAATCGACGTGTTACCCGCGCTACAAAGTATTTTCTTACCGGAGTCCTTACTATCGGGACCTGTCAAGGAAGCCCTTACGCAGTTTCTCACTGTACGTCGGCTCTCCGGTCACCCTGTGGCCGTCAATCCGCCGGGACAAGAGTAAAATGTGCGGATGATGAATCATTGTTGGTGAGTGCTCTCTGCTTTTCCTCCTGCTAACATTGATGCCCTCTCCGTCCCTTACCTATCGTTCACTTTTATTCGTTCGACACCGTAGCAGAAAGGGTACAGAACTTTTTTTACCATGTATTTTGACCCTGTTATGAACTGCGGCACTCAATTTTATGGAACTCGACGATTTTTGGGTGTCAGGTATTGCATTGACCGGATAAGACTGAGACTTGCATTCTCCCTCATCCTCAGGTGAGTGTGCCATGGGAGTTTGACGTTCGATGTGGCGAACCTCGCTGGGCCTTGCGACCGGCTGCCACTTGGGAATTTTAGGGCATCACTCTGCAGATCGACACTCGTCATCCGACTCGATAACAGTTTGGAAATAAAGCTACTCCTGGAACCTTGCAAACGTAGCTGTGACGCCTCTTCTATCCACTTCCAGCAACAGCACAGTGCTCATACCCCAAATCCTTACCACGCTCTTTCTCCAATTATGTTGATCCCAACCGAAAATCTGGCCAAGGGAGAGCGTGGCTCATGTCGGCTTCTGCACGACTCAGGACTGACGCATGGACATACCTAGAGATCAGTAAGATCACCCACACAAAGGTCAAGGAGGCAAATTGCGCACGTGAAAAAACGTTGGTCAGATTTGGGAAACGAGGATGCACACTCATCACCTTCAACACAAGCAGAACATATGGCCTTCCTAAACGCGTGTGTGAGCTTCACTGTAGATTGTAGATATGAGTATACTGTTGTCGGTCCAAGGGAAAGGAGTAGACGCAGACGTAGATTGGAGAAGAGAAGGATGGTGGCAAAAGGATAGGGAGTGCCCAAAGTCGGAGGCTTAACGCTAGGAAGAACTAGATGCGATGGACTCGGAAGGCGAGCTCGGTGCTGTGGTGTGCTGTGAGGGTACGTGCAGTGAGCGAGAAGGGCCGACGGGGATCAAGCTATCAAGCCCGAGGGACATCGAAGAAGGCGAGGTGAGAGAAAGGGAAGACCGAGAGGGAAAGAGGGAGGAGAGACCGAAGCGAGAATGGCTCGCTCGAAATCGGCAAGGCGAGGAAAGCATTGTTCTTTAGGGAGGGCAAGGGCTGTACTTGGCGGAACTCGATGACACGAAACGCACGATGATGCGGTAGCTCGGTTTGGCGTTGGACTATCGGGGCCGTGTCGGAAGGGCGGGAGAAACGAGAAAAGAGACAAGAGGTGTTCAAACGAGCGAGAGAAGGGAGGGGAAAAGAGAGGGGACCCTGTACTGCTCTAATTCTCAACGTATAGTAGGTCAGCCTTATATGCATGCATTCCTACCTGAAGTAGATTATGGGCATGAAGGCATTGAAGGGGAAGGAGACGATCATCGAGAAACTATTGAAGCCCGAGAAGCGAGCCACCAATTGCAAGGCGGGCAATGCGAGACGAGACGAGACCAATATCAAGATTAGTATAGAGCATAGAAAACTAAAGAGTGCGACGTAAGGTATCCCGGACTCGTTTGATCAGGACAGGTCGACCGGCGTTCCGAATTTAGGCGGGGAGCAGGCCTGCTGACAAAGCAAGTCACGCGGACGCCTTCGGTACACGTACACCTTCTCTTGCGCTCTTACGGTTTGTTTATTCTGCGCACCACGGGGCACTTTGCAGAAGTCCATTCTATGGTTCCAAATCCTCTCTCAGGTCCATCCGCCTCTGAACTGACCTTTCCCTTCACTAAAGAAGCCCCAAATAGCAGGGCCAACGCTGGTTGAACCGTATGTAATTCACAGACTCGGAGATATGATACAGGTGGTACTACGAGTCTACCAACTTTAGAAGCCCGTGATTTCCAGGAATGCCCCCTCGCCACTCCAGTTCTGAACAGAGTTTAGGGACCAGTGCGCAACGAAAATCGCAAGGTAAGTGTGTCCAATACTATTGACGTCGCGCTTTTCCTGAGTTTGCAAGACGGCCCGGGAAAATATCATGATACATCTACAGGAAGAGCGTGTCCCTCTTGCTCCGCGACTCGCTCGAGATTCCAGGGGCAACTTCCCTACCGCCACTACGGAGCTTCCTGCCAAAGATCATCGTGTCTGCATCATGGACCACTAGGCGACTGTCCGCGAACGAGTCGGGGACCTACTCTTTTTTCGACTATCACGCTAGTTCTTTCTTCCGGTCTTCCGGAATAACAACTCTATCCTTGTCCCCCTCGCCTCGTATCTCTGCGATGCCATCTTCTCGTCCACATCCGCGTCATGCTCCCCACCCTCAATCTGCCTCGTGGACGCTTACTGCGGCGCCGGCGCCTTTGCTCTCACCCTCGTCCCACACTTCAGACAAGTTGCCGGGATCGGGCTCTCCGCGGACTCGATCCGCTTCGCGACGGACAACGCAACACACAACAGCCCAGCGCACAAAGTCTCATTCCGTGCGGGCGGGCGTGGCGTGGATTTTCAGTGCCGTCGGCGACTTTTCTCCTGTGCGCATGGCGCTTGTTGTCGATCCGCCACGCAAAGGGTGCAACGACAAGGTATTCATACGGCAGCTGTTCGCCTTTCGTGCGCGGGCGATCGTGTACCTAGCCACAACGTGGACACGCAGGCTCGCGTAATAAACTCGCCCAAGCATGTTCCGGTTGCCGTCCAACTGCATATCATATACGATTTGCTGAAGAACATTTGTCATCGGATATGGTGTAAAGGCTAACATTACCGCCTCTCAAAGGACCTGTCCTGTACGCGGTAGCTCGGGGTTCGATTCCCCGTATCCGAATTGTTTTTTCTCCATCATATGTTCCTCTTATCAGCCGGCCTACGTCCTCCTTGATTCACTGCTTCATCTCACCGGGAGATAATTCGTCTGTCCACGCGAATATTTCCACGCTTTGTACCTCGTCCTTACCTCCCCTGTTCACTTGGAATCACCTCGACATCCGTGGGAGCGCACACTCACAACCAAATTGGCAAGAGGACACGGAGAACACCCCGTGGCTGGATCTTTTTCACCCGTTTATAGCAGTGGAATATCCGCATCTATCCATGGAAACTTGGGCAGCGTGTCGTGCCCATTCTACAAGACCTCGCTAGGGAAAGAGTGACAGTCGTGTTACCTGCGCTACAACACCGTTCTGTGGAGGGACTCTCGGGCAATGGGTTACGCCTCATTCAAGTTTGAGAAGCGGTCAAGCATTGTGTCAGCGCACAACGGATCTCCGTTCCCTCAGCATCATCGGTGCATCATCGCATCATCCCTCGGGCTTGAGTGTTTCCGAAACCTGGCGGTGAAGAAGTGGGCGGTACGAGGCATGGGAGGTCAACCCGGTCAACGGCCGACGAGTACGATGAGTGCTCGCTGACCTATTCCAATCAACTTACCACCTGTCACTCGCCATTGCTCCCGTTGTTTGAATTTGAGACACTGGTTACCGGCGTACCATTTTTGCACACTAAGACGAGTAAGTTCCGATACCTTTGTAGGATATTTTGACCCCAGTATAAACTATACGCAATACCGCAGGAGGGTTGTCTTAACAATGGCATGAATACGATATGCATCATGAGGGCAAAGGAAGGAAACTGGATCGGGCGCGGAGTACTTCAGTATCTGCCATCTGACCGATGGATTGTTGACCGGTTGACCAACCAATGCATGCTCAGATTCGTGCCTGACCTGCATATGTGAGACCGTGATCCCTGGCCTCCCTGCCACTAGTACTTCCCTGGAGCACTGGCGATGCATCATTGTTCGGTGAGAAACTAGTGTGAAGCAAAGATGCGTGCAGAGAAGGTCCCTAAATATATATGGCATAGATTATGAAAAAAGGTATGCTTTGGGCCCAAAATCGACCCCAAAAAGAGTGGTTGACTTTTTCAAACCACGACCAGCTAACTAACCAACCCCCTATCCGGAATCCTGATCCCTTTGCTCCTCTCTCGACGTTCCTGCACCTTCGATTCTGATCAGTGGCCCATCTCACGAACCAGTGATCGGAGGACATTCCTTACATCTCAGGGAGATGCCTGGCAACTGGGGCCGTCGTACGTCTTTTGTGCAGCGCAAGTGCAGTGCGCAGTATCTGCGAGAACGGCTGACGACCCATGGAGTAGTGACAATTGACATACTTCCCGACGAGGTCCTCCTCGAAATATTTGATATCATCATAAGCTATGACCACATATATCGATGGCATACACTGGTGCACGTTTGTAGACGATGGCGAAGTGTTGTGTTTGCATCAGCACATCGCCTGGAGCTGCGACTTTTGTGTACATCCAAGACCCCTGTGAGGAAGACACTGGATGTCTGGCCAGCCTTGCCCATCATCGTAGAGGACTATGGTAACCAACTTTGGGGACTGAATGCAAGTAACATCATTGCTGCATTTGAGCATCGCAGTCGTATCTGTCGTATCCACCTCAGCAGCATCCCAAATTCCGTTTTGAAACAACTCTCCGCAGCAATGAAGGATCCATTTCCAGCACTGATACATCTCTGGTTAAGTCCAGATTCCGATTCAGAAATGGTGCCGGTCCTTCCCGATTCGTTCTTGGGCGGATCTGCCCCACACCTCGAATCACTTTGGTTATTGGGCGTCCCATTTCCAGCAGTACCAAAATTAATTTTGTCCGCCAGTGACCTTGGCGAACTTTGCCTTTTGGATATTCCCCATTCTGGGTACATTTCACCCGAGGCGATGGCCACGATTCTGTCCGCATTGACCGGGCTCATCATACTTTCCATTGGATTCAAATCCCCTCGATCTCGCCCGGATCGGCCAAGTCCACCTCGGTCGACCCGCACCGTCCTTCCTGCTCTCACTTATTTTAAGTTCACAGGTGTCAGCGAGTACTTGGAGGTCCTCATTTCCCACATTGATGCCCCGCTACTCGATAACTTTGATATAAAATTCTTCAATCAACTCATTTTCAATACTCCACTGCTGTGCTCGTTCATCAGTCATGCAGAGAAGCTCAGGTCACCAAGTGGGGCGCGTATAGCGTTTATCAATGGGTCTATTATGATTTCCCTCGCGGAGGCTGATTGCTCCTCGCTCAGCTTGAAGATCCTATGCCAGGCATCAGATCGGCAGCTTCCTTCTCTGACGCAGGTCTGTAACTCGCCCTTCCTCTCCCTCTTCAATTTGGAACATCTCGAGATCTGCGACCGTTTGTTTCTTCGACCTGGACCTCAATGGCTGAATGCGGAGAACACCCAATGGCTGGAACTTCTACGCCAATTTACCACCGTGAAAAGTTTATCCCTATCCAAGCTATTGGTACCATGTGTCGTGCCTGCGTTGCAAGAGCTCTCTGGGGAAAGAATAATGGACGCGTTACCCGCATTACGAAGTATTTTCTTACCGGAGTCCTTACTATTACCTGTCAAGGTAGCCCTTACGCAGTTTCTCACTGCACGCCAGCTCTCCGGTCACCCTGTGGCCGTCAATCCGCTGGGACAAGAGTAAATGTGCGGATGAATGAATCATTAATGTTGGTGAGTGCTCTCTGCTTCCCTTCCTGCTAACATTGATGCCCTCTCCGTCCCTTGCCCATCGTTCTTTTTTATTCGTTCGACACCGTAGCAGACAGGGGTACAAACTTTTTTTACGATGTATTTTGACCCTGTTATGAACTGCGGCACTCGGGCACCAAAGCCGGCAACGGGGCATGGGTGTCAAGTACATATTGCATTGATCGGATATGACTAAGACTCGCATTCTCCCTCATGCTCAGGTCAGTGCGCCATGGGAGTTTGATGTTTGATGTGGCGAACCTCGCTGGGCCTTGCGCCCGGCTGCCGCTTGGGAATTGTAGGGCATCATTCTGCAGAGCAGACGTTCGTGATCGACACTCGTCTACTCCTGGAACCTTGCAAACGTAGCGGTGACGTCTTCTATCCACTTCCAACACCACAGCGCCCATACCCCAAATCCTTAGCACGCTCTCCCCAACCATGTTGATCCCAACCGAAAAACGGCCGAGGGAGGGCGTGGCTCGTGTCGGCTTCTGCACGACTCGGAACCGAAGCATGGACATGCCTAGATCTCAGTAAGATCACACACACAAAGGTCAAGGCGACAAGTTGCGCAAGTGTTAAAACGATGGTCAGATTTGGGAAACGAGGATGCACACTTTTCACCTTCAACACAAGCAGAGCAGATGGCCTTCCTAAACGCGTGTGTGAGCTTCACTGT
Organism: Russula brevipes; assembly: GCA_022496215.1. Classification (NCBI taxonomy): domain Eukaryota; kingdom Fungi; phylum Basidiomycota; class Agaricomycetes; order Russulales; family Russulaceae; genus Russula; species Russula brevipes. The sequence goes on along the minus strand of WTXF01000080.1, from coordinate 55,574 downwards.
AGATATGTTGTCGATCCAAGGGCAAGGAGTAGACGTAGATTGGAGAAGAAAAGGATTGCGGCAAAAGGATAGGGAGCAAGCAAAGTCGAAGGCGTAATGCTAGGTAGAATTAGATGCGATGCAAGGCGAGCCCGGTGCTGTAGCGCGCTGTGAGGGCACGTGAGCGAATCCGAGGGAGAAGGGCCGACGAGGATCAAGCCCGAGGGACATCGAAGAAGATGAGGTGAGAGAAAGGGAAGACCGAGAGGGAAAGAGGGAGGAGAGACCGAAGCGAGCGAGAATGGCTCGCTCGGGGTCTGTAAGGGAGGAAAGCATCGTTCTTTAGGGAGGGCAAGGACTGTACTCCGCGGAATTCGACGATCTGAAACGCACGATAATGCGGTAGCTCGGTTTGGCGTTGGACTATCGGGGCCGTGTCGGAAGGGCGGGAGAAACGATAAAAGAGACAAGAGGTGTTCAAACGAGTGAGATGAGGAAAAGAGAGGGGCAAGCCCTGTACTGCTCTAATTCTCAACGTATAGTAGGTCAGCCTTATATACATACATTCCTACCTACCGGCGGTCCTGAAGTACATTATGGGCATGAAGGGCCCGAGACGATCATCGGGAAAGAAGGGGGCCAGCAATTGCGAGGCGGGCGATGCGAGACGAGACGAGACCGGAGTCGATATTCAAAGTTAGTATAGAGTATAGAAAACTAAAGAGTGCGACGTAGGGTATCCCGAACTCGTTTGACTAGGACAGGTCGACCGGTGTTGGTAAACTCCGAGTTTAGGAGGGCGGGGAGTTGGCGAGGAGAGGCCTGCTGACAAAGCAAATCACGTTGACGGAACGGACGCCTTCGGTACACCTCTTGCGCTCTTAGTTTTTCTGCGCACCACGGGGCACTTTGCAGAAGTCCATTCTATGGTTCCAAATCCTCTTTCAGGTCCGTCCACCTCTGCACTGACCTTTCCCTTCACTTAATAAACCGCAAATGGCAGGGCCAACCCCGGGTGAACCGATGTAATTGACAGAGGTATGATGCAGGTGGTACTACAAGTCTACCAACTTTAGAAGCCCGCGATTTCCAGGAATGCCCTCTCGCCACTCCAGTTCTGAACAGAGTTTAGGGACCAGTGTGCAACGAAAATCGCAAAGTAAGTGTGTTCGGTATTGACGTCGCGCTTTTTCCTGAGTTTGCAAGACGGAACATATACATCTACAAGAAGGGCGTGTCCCTCTTGCTCCGCGACTCGCTCGAGATTCCAGGGGGAAACTCCCCTACTGCCACTACGGAGCCTGCTGCCAAAGATCATCATGTCTGCATCATGGACCACAAGGCGACTGTCCGCGAACGAGTCGGGGACCTACTTTTTTTTTCCGATTATCTGGCTAGTTCTTTCTTCCAGTCTTCCGGAATAACAACTCAATCCTTTTCCCCCTCCCCTCGTATCTCTGCGATGCCATCTTCTCGTCCACATCCGCGTCAAGTTATCCACCCTCAATCTACATCAGTAAACATGAAATTTGAAATCCGGTGGTTGCTCAGTTGAGCAACCATGAAAAACCACTGGAAACCCGGAAACTTGGACATTCGGAAACTTATGTCCCATTTTTCGGAAACTCTATGTACAAGTTGTAAGGTGCCGATTAAACCATTTTTTTTTCATTTTAAAAAGGTTTCTATGTCATACTTTGCCATTGTCAGTCTAAGTTTCCGGGTTTCCAAGTTTCCAGTTTCCAGAAACTTGGAAACGAGTGAAAACCAGCGGAAACCCGGATTTAATTTTGACGTTTTGCTGATGTACCTTGTGGACGCTTACTGCGGCGCCGGCGCCTTTGCTCTCACCCTCGTCCCACACTTCAGACAAGTTGCCGGGATCGGGCTCTCCGCGGACTAGATACGCTTCGCGACGGACAACGCAACACACAGCAGCCCAGCGCACAAAGTCTCATTCCGTGTGGGCGGGCGTGGCGCGGATCTTCAGTGCCGTCGGCGACTTTTCTCCTGTGCGCATGGCGCTTGTTGTCGATCCGCCACGCAAGGCGTGCAACGACAAGGCATACATATGGCAGCTGTTCGCCTTTGCCGTCCAACTGCATATCATACCGATTTGCTGAAGTATCTTTGTCATCGGATATGGTGTAAAGGCTAACATTACCGCCTCTCAAAGGACCTGTCCTGTACGCGGTAGCTCGGGGTTCGATTCCCCGTATCCGAATTGTTTTTTCTCCAACATATGTTCCTCTTATCAGCCACGTCCTCCGTGATTCACTAGATTCACTGCTTCATCTCACCGGGAGATAATTCGTCTGTCGACGCGAATATTTCCACGGTTTGTCTGTACGTCTCTGTACCTCGTCCTTACCTCCTCTGTCCACTTGGAACCACCTCGACATCCGTGGGAGCGCACACTCACAACCAAATTGGCAAGAGGACACGGAGAACACCCCGTGGCTGGATCTTTTTCACCCCTTTACAGCCATGAAAAAAAAATTGCGTCTATGCGGAACTTGTGCAATGTGTCGCGCCCACCCTTCAAGACCTCGCTAGAGAGTAACGGTCGTGTTACCTGCACTACAACACCTTTCCGTGGAGGGACTCGGGCTATGGGTCACTCCCTGTTCAAGTTAGAGAAGTGGTCAAGCAGTTTGTCACTGCACGACGGACCTCCGTTCCTCAGTGTCATCCCTTAGACTTCTGGGGCTTCTCCCGAGCCGACGGTGTTCTCGAGCCCTTCCGATGCCTTATGGCGTTCAATCCTGTGAGAAGGGCGGTCGGTAAAGGGGTGGGAGGTCACCGGTCACCGGTCGATGAGTGCTCATTGTCCACCAGTCACTCGCCCTTGTTCCCATTGGAATTTTGGGACAAGTTTTGGGACCCCGTATGCGATGCAGCAGGTGCCAGTGGGTTGCCTCAACAATGCCATAAATATGGTGCATCGCGAAGCCACGGAAATTGGATTGGGCGCGGAATATCTGTCATGATCGTTGTCCAGCCAATGCCCAGATTCGCGCCTCACCAGCATATCGCGAGTCGGCGATCCCGTGTCTGGCCTCCCCGCCCCTGCCCTGGGGCACTGACTGGTAGGACATCATTGTCTTTACATCATGCGCTAGTGATCGACTCCCTTTCTTTGTCCAAGAATCGATTGACGGAGTTGGGTCTCGTCGCCAAGATACCGTCACGAGCACGATTGATTCGAGTAAGAATTCATAAGATATTCGGTGAGAAACCAAAGACGCTAGGGCAAATTGGTGATGGCAAGGGGGTTCGCACCGGAGGTGCGATCCCGCTTGTCCCAGGGGTTTTGCGGACGCATTCGGGATCCCCTGCCCAGGGGTTTCCCCTTACGTCGCTTGGTCAGCGCCGGTCAGCGGTCCAACCCGACCCGAGGTTAAGTGTTGTTCCGGCCTGGCTTGGCCTGAAAGAGATGACAGGCCGGGCCAAAGCCGTCACTCAGTAGGTTACTGTACAGTACTGTATTCAGTAGGGCCCAGGCCACGGCTTGTATATGTGGAAAAAAATCAATCTATTACAATATGGTGATTAAGGTGACCAGATACATTAGACACTACAGAGACAAGGTAACTATCGAGTAGGAACACAAAATATCACAAACACCCCCCACACGTTTGCGTGCGAGGGGGTGTCGGGGTGGGGTTGCGGGCAGGCGCTCTTGCACGCACCCCCCGCGTTTGCGTGCGAGGGGGCATGGGTGGCCGCGGGCGGGCGCTGCTGCACGCACTCCCCGCGTGTGCGTGCGAGGGGGTGTCGGGGTGAGGGGCCACGGCTGGGCGCTGTTGCACGCACCCCACGTTTGCGTGCGAGGGGACGTGCGTGATCATGGCCGGTGCTATTGCACGCACACCCCGCGTTTGAGTGCAAGGGGGTGTCGGGGCAGGGGTCGCGGCCAGTTTGTCGCATGCACTCCCCACGTGTTTGCGAGCGAGAGAGGCGTCGGGGTGGGGCGGCCGGGCACTGTTGCACGTACACCCCGCGGTTTGAGTGCAAGGGGGTGTCGGGGCGGGGGTCGCGGCCGGTTTGTCGCATGCACTCCCCACGCGTTTGCAAGCGAGAGAGGCGTTGGGGTGGGGCGGCCAGGCGCTGTTGCACGCATACCCCACATTTGCGTGCGAGGGGGTGTCGCGGTGGGGGTCGCGGCCGGTTTGTCGCATGCACCCCCCACGCGTGTGCGAGCAAGAGGGGCGCTGGGGTGGGGCAGCCGGGCGCTGTTGCACACACACCCCACGTTTGCATGCGAGGGGGTGTCGTGGCAGGGTCGCGGCCGGATTTTCGCATGCAACCGCCACGTGTGTGCGAGCGAGAGGGGCGCTAGGGTGGGGCGGCTGCGCGCTGTTGCGCACTCACGCGTTTACGAGTGCGACTTCGAGTCTGAGGGCGAGGCGGTCGAGGCACCGCGGCCGCGCATGGTCGGGGCCACGTGCAAGGCCAACTGGCCTGCACAAAAGCGACCGACCGAGCGGGCGCGAGACCTGAAGTGTTGATGAAGAGCCCCACTCTGGGGGGGCCAACACTTGTGGTCTTGAGGGGAAACCTCCTTGGGAGGAGGCCATCGTGTCACCAGGAATGCCTGGGGCCTGAGGCAAGGGCGCGGGCAATGTCGTCACGCGCAGTGAAAGACGACCTGCCCAAGGTCGTCGTCCGGGGGGGTGGTTGGAGGGGGTGTCGACGCGTCGTCATCAGGGGTGGCGGCTGGAGGGGGCATCATCAGGGGGGCGGCGGTTGGAGGGTGTTATTGGAGGGGGCATCATTGTCAGGGGAGTCATCGGAGAGGGCATTGGCACTGACATCACATCAGGAAAACGGCAAAATGCTGAATGCTTCTTAATGCCTCTTAATGCCTCTTATCTGCTTATTAAGAAGGGCACCCTGCTTAATAAGAGCAATAAAGAAGCATTAAGAAGCATTAAGAAGCATTCAGCATTTTGCCGTTTTCCTGATGCAGGGAGAGGGACGCGACGGGAGAGGGATTCAGAACGGATGGGAAGGAGGAAGGAAGACAGACGCCCAAGGTCACGTGAGGATTGGTCAGGATTGGTCAGATTATTGGTCGATTGGTCGTGATTGGTTGGATTGGTTGGATTGGTCGAAAAGGAAAGACCCTGGGAATGACGAAGTTCCCAGACGCTAGCCTCCTTTTCCGTCAGCCACGTGACCAGGCCCCGCGCTCGGGACGGATCCAGCGAGTGCCTGCGCGGGTAGCGCTGCATGCGTGCGACCCGAGTGCGCGCACCACGGCGAGCTTCATCGCCGCGTTCGAGCGCATGTGTGGCGCCAGGTCGACTTCCGGACTTCGTACCCCGGCGTAGGCAAGGAACGCCACGTCGAGCATGTTCACGCCATCCCAGGGTGCGTACCCTGCATGAGCGCTGCAAACCGCCTTCATGTTAGCGGCCGGGTGAGTGGATTCTACGCAGGGGGTTCGTGTGTGTACGGTTGACCGAAATATTCCACCGAGAGCGATTGCAGTGCAAGGGAGGGCACAAAGCCCAGTTCGAGAGTCTTGTGCCCAACTGAACCGAAACCGCATGACTGGTGGGTCAAATGTATTTCGTTTTTCGTAATTTCCTCCTTGGTGTGTGGTCATATTGATGTGTTGCCATCCATTCAGAGGGGTCCTAGATATACATGGCATAGATTATGAAAAAAAGGTATGTTTTGGGCCCAAAATCAATCCCCAAAAAGTGGTTGAACCACGAACAACCTATCGGGATTCCAAAACTCCTATCCTCGCCTCTGACCCAAATCACCTTGCTCTCAACGTCCCTGCATCCTCGATTCTGATCAGTGGCCCATCTCACGAACCGGTCGTCGGAGGACAATTGCGACATTTTAGGGAGATGCCTGGCAATTGGGGCCGACGTACGTCTTTTGTGTGTGCAGTATTTGTGAGAACGGCTGACCAATGGAGTAGTGACAATCCACATACTCCCCGACGACGTCCTAGAAATATTCGAAATCTACATAGTAGACGATGACAACGTACACCGATGCCAGTGGCATACACTGGTGCACGTTTGCAGACGATGGCGAAGTGTTGTGTTTGCATCAACACATTGCCTGAATCTGTGACTTTGGTGCACATACACGACCCCTGTAAGGGAGACACTGGACATCTGGCCAGCCTTGCCCATCATCATAGGGGAGAATTTTGGCCAATTTTCGCGATCGAAGGGTGCCAGTAACATCATCGCTGCGCTCAAGCATCCCGATCGTGTCCGTCGCATTCACCTCAACATCATCCCACTTTCCGTTTTGAACCGATTCGCCGCGGCTATGAAGAATCCATTCCCAGCACTGACAGATCTTTGGTTAGACGCGAATTCTAAAACAGCGCCGGTTCTTCCCGATTCGTTCTTGGGCGGATCTGCCCCACGTCTACGAAAGCTTTGGTTAGGTAGCATCTCATTTCCGGCACTAACAAACCTACAGTAATTTTTTTTTTTTTTTTTTTTTTTTTTTTTTTTTTTCGATTCCATTAACGTCCACTGCGAGCCGCGTCCATCCACCCTGTACGTAACCCCACCTCGGAACGCGGTGGCTCCTTCTAGGGGGAGGGATGAGGGATGGGGCGGCTCCGGGTGCTAAGCACCCATGTAGGACTAACTAGCTGAGCTTATTTACAAGTTTGTATTTACTATTCCCTTGACATGGGACTTTAACAATTTCGTGTTCTCTCCCGGGCGTCATGTACTCATGCTGCCGGCTTCTCTGATTGTTCTTGTGTGCCTTGTCTGAATTGTTCTGCTGGATGTCTGTATGTGGATGCTGAAAGAAAAGTTGGAGGCCGACAAGTTTGAGCTGCCCTCTTAGGATGCACCGCCGTTGTGGTCGTCGCATACTACCTTTGCATACTGCCTAGGGATGATCCTCGTCCATGCGTGCGTTCGGGTGCCTAACTGCGAGCCTCTTTGGGGGCTGTTGAACTGACACGACCGCCCTGTTGCCGGGCGGTGATAACACGAGGGCCTTGCGCTTCTGCGGCGATCGTTCGGATGCTGGTACTTCAGGAGTGAAATGGGGGGAAAAGCGGAAGGGGGCGGGCGTGGATGTGGGCCGTTGGGGCGACGGCGCCCCCAACGAGCTGGAGTCCGCCGGCTGCTGGGGTGTTAATGCCCCGAGCCAGCTGGTGCCCGCCGAGAGGGATGGCGGGGGCGGAGGGGTCTTGACAGTTGGTGGGGGAGGGAGGGGTTTGAACTTGGGGGGGCGTTGCTTCCACCTTTTGACCAGGGCGCGTGCGCCAAATGCGTAGAGGTGCCGGTCTGCGAGCAATACCTTGGCTTTGCTTCCATCCGGGTCCTCGAATGCCACGACGAGGGAGGAAGATGAGCCTGCAATGTAGGAAGAGGGTGGCCGAACCCAGTTGGGCTTCTGGGTGACTAAGAGGGCGGCGTACGAGGGGTTTTCGTTGACGAGTACCTCATGGCACTCATCTGGGCTGTAGGCTTCGTCCCGGTTGCTTAGGACTCCTGTGGGTATACCGTTGATGAGAATCTTGGACCATTTTACGTTGGGTCTAATGAGAGGGTAAGGGATTGGGTCGCCATCCGGAACGGATTGGTCCTCTGAGAGGGCCTTCGAGAGAGTGGCGGTGCAGTCGCGTAGCTGCTGCGCTGACGTGAGGTGTCCCCCGGTGATGACCAGGTTCCCTTTTGCCGTCCACCGCGTGGCTGCAATATGGACCTGGTGGAGTGGGGACGACTTCAACGCGTCGTTGAAAGTTTCGGTGAGGTAGGCCGGCGTCGGCCGGCGTTTTGGTCCGCCGAAGTCTATATCCTTGAGATCCATCACGAGGTTGGCTCGTGAGGACCTGCTGGCTGTGACATTTGCGTATGAGGGAGGTGGGGGCTTTGCGGTGTCCTTCGCCCTAGGGGGAGGGGGATGGGGATGTTGGCTGGGAAGGGTGCTTGCCTTCTGGTGAAGGCTGTTCACTGATTTAATCAGTGCGGAGAGGTTTGACTTGATCTCGTTGAGTTCATCCATTTGTGCTGGGGGGATGGGGAGGGAATGCGCGGTGAGATTGAGAGCGGAGGTGTTGGCGAAGAAATTTTTGAGGGTCTTATGTAATTTCTCTCTGTCCTGGGCCGTGGTGCTCCGCGATTCGACAAAGGTAGCCAAATCGTTGGCCACTGCGGAGAGTATGTTGGTGAGATGGGAGAGCGTGGGAGGCGGGGTGTCGGCTGACATGGTGGTGGTTGAGGTGAAAGGAGTCCCCCCAAACCTACTTTTGTCCAGCAATGACCTTGTCGAACTTCGCCTTTTGCATATTCCCCAGTCTGGGTACATTTCACCTGAGGCGATGGCCATGAGTCTGTCTGCATTGACCAGGCTTGAAATGCTTAAGATCGGATTTCACTGGGAATCCCCTCGACCTCACCCAGATCAACTCAGCCCACCTCGGTCGACCCGCACTATTCTCCCTGCTCTCAATGTTTTTGAGTTCGAAGGTTTCAGCGAGTACTTGGAGGCCCTCATTTCCCACACTGATGCCCCACTACTCCGTGGCCTTCATATCAAATTCTTTTCTCAACCCATATTCAATACTCCACAGCTGTGCTCGCTCATCAGTCATGCAGAGAAGCTCAGGTCACCAAGTCGGGCGTGTATAAGATCTCAAAGTTACCTTGTTGATATTTCCCTCACGAGTGCTGGTCACACACCGTACCCGCCGTTCAGCTTGGCGATCCTATGCCAGACACCAAATCAGCAGGTTCCTTGTCTGACGCAGGTCTGTAACTCGCCCTTTTTTACCCTCTTCAATTTGGAACGTCTTGAGATCTGCGAGTGGCGGGTTACACAACCTCAATGGCGAGTGAATGCGAGGAACACCCAATGGCTGGAACTTCTACGCCGATTTACCACCGTGAAAAGTTTATCCCTCAGGCTGTGCAAGGAATCCGCACCACGTCTCGTGCCTGCGCTGCAAGAGCTCTCTGGGGAAAGAATAATGGACGTGTTACCCGCACTACAAAGTATTTTCTTATCGGAGTCCTTACTATCGGGACCTGTCGAGGAAGCCCTTGCGCATTTTCTCACTGTACGCCAGCTGTCCGGTCACCCTGTGGCTGTCAATCCGCCGGGACAAAAGTGAATGTGCGGATGATAAATCATTGTTGGTGATCCCTCTCTGCTTTCCTTCCTGCCGACGTTGATGCCCTCTCTATCTCTTGCCTATCGTTCTATTTTACTCGTTCGACACCGTAGTAGACAGGTACGGTCCTTTTTTTTTCCGATGTATTTGGATCCAATGATCCCGTCAGGAACTTTGGCACTCAATTCTACGGAATACGACAATTTTTGGTGTCGAGATTGGGCAAGGCACTTCAGCGTTGACTAGATATGACTAAGACTCGCATTCTACTCCATGCTTAGGTCCGAGTAAGCGCCTATGATCCGAAGGGGAACGGAACGATTATAGAGAAATAAGGGGGGCGCTAATTGGGATGCGAAACGAGACCAAGAGTCGATATCAAAGAGGTTAAGTACAGAAGAGTGACATAAATAGAGTGCGACGTAGGGTATGCGACCAGGAGGACAAGTCAACCAGCGTTGGTGAAACTCAAAATGTAGCGAGGGAAAAGCGGTTGAGAGGCCTGCTGACAAAGCAAATCACGGGACACCTCTGTTTTCTTCTGCTTCTGGTATGTACCACGGGGCATTTTTACGACGCTCGTAGCGCTTTATATTATAGTAGATGGTGCCAGATCCTCTTTCATTTCCGTCTACCTCTGCACTGTGCCTCTCCCTTCATTTATCATCAGGAAAACGGCAAAATGCTGAATGCTTCTTAATGCCTCTTAATGCCTCTTATCCGCTTATTAAGAAGGGCACCCTGCTTAATAAGAGCAATAAAGAAGCATCAAGAAGCATTAAGAAGCATTCAGCATTTTGCTGTTTTCCTGATGATGAAACCGCACAGCCAACTTGAACCCCCAGTGAATCGGCAAGCGTGATGTAATGGACAGGTATAAATACAGGTGGTACTACACTGGCAGGTCTACCCCCAATCTTAGAAGCTCGTGATTTATAGGAATGCCTCCTCGCCACTCCAGTTCTGAACAGAGTCATCAGTAAATGTACAAAAAAGTTTTCGAGTTTTTGGCACTTTTGCCATGGTTTGCTCTGGTCAACAATTCAACCAGACTCTACAAGACTCTACAAGACTCACAACTCGCAATTGATTGTCAAAATTCGAATTAAATATATTTAAGTTTTTGCTAAGGCAGTGTTGTGGCAACTCCCAGAGTCGGAGCCACAACTGGTGGAGCCGTCAGTCTGGCTCTCTTTGGCCAAGCCACAATCGGTTAGTCAGCCGCTCAAACCCGGCTCGAGCCAGTCAACAAATAGGTCATATTTCGTGAGAACCAGAAATTTCGAATACGAAAATTCAGCCAATTGCTTTATATTGTATATGTACATTATTTTACAAACTTCCGAGTTTATCTAATTTATCTAATTTTTACTCTCCTATTCCCTCACACACCGGGTACGGGTTCCCGGTTTTTTTTAAATGCAAAGGTTCAACTTGTAGTGTAGACTGTGTAGTTACTTTATTTAGAGTATATACAGGACATGCAGTAGTAAACAGCCGCCGCAAACTGAAGGACATTAACGCGCGAGGCTCGGCTCGCTGTTCTCGCGCCGGGCGCAGATCCCCGAAATGCGTGCTGCACCGCGAGTGGGACAGCGCGGGTGCCACAGTGCCCGCCGCCGTTCGCGTTGCACTGGCTGCGTGGCGCTCGCCGCCGTTCGCATTGCGTTGGCAGCGCGGCGCTCGCTGCCGTTTGCGTTGCACTGGCAGCGCAGTGCTCGCCGCCGTTCGCGTTGCACTGGCTGCGCGGTGTTCGCCGCCGTTCGCGTTGCTCTGGCTGCGCGGTGTTCGCCGCCGTTCGCTTTGCACTGGCTGCGCGGTGCTCGCCGCCGTTCGCGTTGCGTTGGCAGCGCGGCGCTCGCCGCCGTTCGCGTTGTGTTGGCAGCGCGGCACTCGCCGCCGTTTGCGTTGCACTGGCAGCGCAGTGCTCACCGCCGTTCGCGCGAGGGAATCGCGAATCGTCGCTCGGTGAAGACAGATGGTCGCAGGCGCGGACCCGGAAGACTTGAGGCGCGAAGCCGACGAACTTGGGCCCCAGCGGTTTGGGGCACGATTCCGAGCCCGACGCGAATGTAGGAGGCGCCGCACTGCGCACGGTCGTGGCCTGCACAAGGCGCTCAACCGAAGCGCGGCGGGTCACCCTGGAAAGGGTCGCAATCCGTGGTCTTGATTGAGGATGAGCCTCCTCGGGAGGAGGTCATCGTGTCGCCAAGGGGCCCGGGGCCAGAATCGAGGGCCCCGTGTGAAGGGGCGGCGTCCGGGAGAAGGGGGATGGTCAGCATTTTGGGCACCATTTGTGCACTCGCACTCACCTGATGGCCTGGCCGACGGCCACATGTCATTGCCACTGTGGGCCTCCTTCCGAGGCTTCCTATTCTTGCCGACATTGCTCCATGGCCGGAGGGAGGACACTGGGAGGACTGAGGGAGGTCGCGCAGGGTCGCCGTGCTATGGGAGGCCCTCACGGCCCATGAACCCATGAGCGGAGGAGGCCTGGTCGGCTGGAGGATGTGGGCCAGTGACGGGAGGGCCTTGCTGTGTGCTCGCGGTGAGAATGGACGTGGCAGGGTAAGAGCTCGAAGGGGAGAACGAGGGAGTGGGGGCAACAGGGGCGCCGGGAGCGGGGGCGTTCGGAGGATTGTCGGGTTGTGACGAAGGGGACGGACTAGCCGACTTTGTGTCTGGAGGAGGGGTTGACTTGACTTCCCTACTTTTTGACCAAGGCTTGGGGGAAGATCGGGCGAAGAGGGAACGCTTTGAAGGATGTTTTGGAGACGACGATTGTGGCTGTGAGACTGCCTGAGAAGAAGAGGACTCGGATTGAGTAATATTGAGTAGCCATATGGAAGGAGAGGGAAGGAAGGACAGAGAAGCAGAGTCTCCGCACTCGAGGCGGAACAACAACGACGCTGTCGAACTGCTGTCGAGTCCTCGCAAGGCGTCAAGCTAGCCGGCCCTCAAGGCCTCAAGCGCCTCAAGCCTCAAGCCTCAAGAACGAGAACGACCGTGTCATGTGACATGTTCAAGTTGAACGCTGTTGAACGGTTGAAGTTCGCTTGTTCTCACTCCCAGTAACTCTCCCATCTCTCCCCACCAAGTAAGTTCACCTTTTTTTTAGGAAAAGTAAACTGACATGTGGATGGCAACTATATATGTACTCTACGCCCAGCAGCAGCATGAAGCTGCTCGCGCATGTCCCCGGCCCCCCTATCCACGCCCTTGCCCTCGCACTGCCCCGCTTCGCTCGAGGCCTCCTGCTGCCTGGCGCATGCGCTACCGCCTGCGTCAGCACGCGCCACTGCGGGCGGCTCCTCACCCTGAGCTTAGGTGCGCGTTTTATGACTGACAACAGTTCTGATCCAACCGTTTCCTGCAGCGACCCACCCCAGCTTGCGCCTACTCGGTGCACTCCCCCCGCTGGACCCGAAGGACGTCGGCCCTCTCCACGCGTCGTCGTGGTCCTCCCCAACGAGCTCCCGCCCAACCGCTGAGCTCTAACTATGTAAGCACCCCCTTCCTTCCCTCGCCTGTCTCGCGTGCTGATGCTCTACCACCCCGGGTGTCCCACGCCGATGCACTTCGGCGAGCCCTCCCCTGCAGCGTCACCCACATGTACATGGACCAGCCACGACGACGACGACGACGACGACATCGCGGCGACCAGCCACGACGACGACGACAGCCGCGACCAGCCACGACGACGACCACGACATCGCGGCGACCAGCACGACCACGACGACCACGACATCGCGGCGACCAGCACGACGACCACGACGACGACATCGCGGCGACCAGCCACGACGACGACATCGCGGCGACCAGCACGACCACGACGACGACTACGACGACCACGACGACGACCACGACGACCACGACCACGACCACGACGACCACGACCACGACCACGACGACCACGACCACGACCACGACCACGACCACGACGACCACGACATCGCAGCGCCTGCGGGTCGTGCGTCCCGCGCCGAGCGGCATCGCGCACAGCGGGCACAACGCGCCCGCATATCACTGTTATATAATTTACTAAAATAGGCACTTTTCTGTATATTTGTACTTAGATAATTAAAAACCTTGAATTGTTAATGGTTGAAGAAATGTGACCTGAGTGTGACCTGTGTCACACTTGAGGAGTGTGAGAAACAGGCACAAAAATGGATCTAGATAGATTGGATCTGGATAGATTGGATCTAGGTAGATTGCAATTGATTTTAATATTATCACAGTTTTGAACTTGTCGGGACTTGTCGGGTTGTGAGCCATGGTGAGCAATGGTGAGCAATGGTGAGCCATGGTTGGGTACCAGAGACCAACAGTCATTGCGAAAATTTGGACCTGACTTTTCGAGTTGTGAGTTTTCGAGTTTTTTGGTCTGGTTTGGTCTGGTTTGGTCTTGTACCAGACCAAACCATGGCCAAAAACTTTTTCGTAGGGTTACTGATGGTCTAGGGGCCAGTGCGCAACGAAAATCGCAAAGTAAGTGTGTCCAGTATTGACGTCGCACTTCTTCCAGAGTTTGCAACACGGAAAATATGCACCTACAGGAAGGGCGTGTCCCTCTTACTCCGCGACTCGCTCGATATTCTAGGGGGGAACTCGCCTACTGCCACTACTACGGAGCTTGCTGCTAAAGATCATCATGTCTGCATCATGGACCACAAGGTGACTGTCCGCGAACGTGTCGGGAACCTCGACTACCACGCTAGTCATTTCTTCCAGTCTTTCAGAACAAGAACTTTATCTTTGTCCCCCTTGCCTCATATCTTTGCGGTGCCATCTTCCCGTCCACATCCGCATCAAGCTCCTCGCCCCCAATCTGCCTCGTTGACGCTTACTGCGGCACCGGCGCCTTTGCTCTCGCCCTCGTCCCAACCTTCAGACAAGTTGCCGGGATCAGACTCTCGACTCGCTTCGCGACGGGCAACGCAGCACTCACCAGCGCCCAAAGTCTCATTTCGTGCGGACGGGCGTGGCATGGATATTCAGTGCCGTTGGCGACCTTTCTCCTGTGCGCATGACGTTTGTTGTCGATCCGCAACGCAAGGGGTGCGACGACAAGGTATCCATTCATACGGCAGCTGCTCGCCTTTCGTGCGCAGGTGATCTTGTACGTAGCCACAACGTGCACACGCAGGCTTAGGACCTCGGATGAATCGTCTCTTGGTCTGCTGACGAGGTGGCAGAGGGGAATAGGCGTAGGCGATGGAAAGTACATGCTGGAAAGTCTGAGAGGCTTTAATTTGTTTCCGCCGACAGCCCCCACAGAGTCCGTCGCTGTCTTCAGGCTCGCGCTATGAACACAAGGATTTCGCCCAAACATGTTCCGTTTGCCGTCCAACAGCATATCATACCGATTTGTTGGGCTCTAATCGGCCCACCTCAGCGAGTGACGCTTACGAGAGCTCGAGAGCGAATAGCGCGTTGCAGGGGGGTGCGCGACCCCCCTTGAGAAGAAACATTTTTACTGCGTTTCTCGCGCACTTTCATACACTGCGTGTCATCTTCCAAATCATCGCACATGGCAGAGAATGACCGACGAATTGACCAAGATCCCCCGAGACTTGAGAACGACCGACGAGTCGACCTGGATCAATTCGTTGGTCATTCTCTGCCATGTGCAATGATTCGGAAGCACACAGTGTATGAAAGTGTGCGAGAAACGCAGGGCTAGAACGGCTGAGGGAGAGTCAGCATGGGAAAAAGGGAAAAAGGGAATGCGAGAGCAAACCTGAGAGGTGAGGTGAGAGCTGCAGAATCTCAAAGGGCCCTCTCCACCTTAACCAACAGGAGGATCCAACACCGAGCTCAGAAAACCTGCGGCTCAGAAAACCTGCGGCACGACTGCCGCATCTGAGAGGTGACCCCTGAGTGGTGCGAGGCGGGATCGGCGGATCCAAGCGGGAGCAACGAGAGGGGTGAGGGCGCGATCATCACCGACCCGTGTCCAAAGCGAGCGCGGCGGAAACACGCGGCGGCATGAGAAAGCGGGGGGCGAAAGCCTAGACCGCATGGCGACATGGTGACAAGCGAGGAAAAGGAGGAAGGCGGTGGCGCGGCCACAGGGAGGAAGCGAGGGGATGAGGAGCTCCGATTAGACTCAAGTAGACATATTTAAAATCAAATAATTGTCATCGGATATGGTTTTTTTTTTTTTTTTTTGAATCCGAATTTATATCCCGCGCGCGTACGACAAGGGTACAGGGGCGGTCACATATGTATCTACGTATTAGGCTTAGGATTTGTGTGGTAATGGGAATAGTCGTGGTTTAACGACGTCTGGCAGCATTGGGGGGTGTAACACGCCGTGCGTGCTGGGTATGGGGTATAGGGGGTGAGATAGGTGTTAGAAGCACACAAGGACTCAACACAAAAGAACCAGCTCAATCAGGTCTATTGTGAAGTCGACGTAGTGTGACAGTAGTAACTTTAAAATCTACAGTACTTGGGGCAAGGGTCTGCCCTTTATATAGTACTCAGGTGTCTACTCTACAAGACATGTAAAATTTCGTGCTTTAATTAAGGGCACGTTGGTTAGGCAACGATCGCGAGCGTCGTCACTGATCGAGACGGGCAGTGTGCCCCGTTTCGTGTGCAGCATGCGAGACCGCGAACACTCGAGTCTCGGGTGCCACGTTGCACACAGTCACATGACTGGTCAGTAAGGCCAGCCGCCTTACACCCTCCCCCTCAAAACGAAGCAAAGGGGATGAATGCGATGTATTGTTCCACACCGTAGTGAATGTAGAATCATGAATACCGTACATCAGTTCAATGTACATGTATGGGTGGTTTATGACCGGCGCGAGCAACGATGAGACGCTGCAGACGCGAGGTGTGAAGGGGGTCCAAGCCGTCTCAGGCGGGCCCATGCGTTCGTTTCGCCGTACTCTCCATTGGTCAAGCACGCGGTCGTGGGTGTCACTGCGTGTTCCACTGGGGTCATAGTACCCCAGTACGTGGTGTTGCACGCTTGAAAAGACCCACTTGGGGCTGTTGTCTATGGCCGTGCGTGCCACATCCCGTGTTTTCTTCAGCCCTTCGGTGTGTCTTCCGTTGGGTCGTTCGACGATTTCCATGTCGACATATGCTGCCGCCCACGGTCGCCAGAGTTCTGCTTCTGTGGCAGATACTCCAATTGATGCCAGATATCGGGCGATTGCCTCGCTGGTGATGGTTTCGAGAGGCCCGAAGATCGCCGCATTGTATCGACTGGTGCTTCGAGTTGGAGTGATCTCGAGCTCCAGCTGGGATAGGGTTGTTGTATACTTTTCAGGCACGCAGATAAGTGTGGCAGCAGCGCGGAGGAAGGGTTCGCGCGATTGCCCCCTCATTGTTGCGAACCTAGGCGCGTCAAGGATATTTCCCAACGGCTACGCCACAAGAGACGAGTTTAACGCCCTGAGAGGGGTACAAGAGAGGATGAAGATAGAGGAGTGGACTTGTCACCGGCCTATTTGCCTAGTGCCACTATGCGCCGGTGGGACTGGTATTCCCTCTGTACAATACGACTTGGAGGTATTCGGCTCTTTCCCTCGGCCCGTGGTATGATCCCGTAATGATGTCGACGTATCGCAGTAGGTATGCGCCTTGCAAGTATGATTCGTACGTATATCGCCTTGGTCCCTCGGTTTGGTAGAGTTGATAGATCGTCTCGGTGTATAGGGGGAGTTTCCGTGAGGTCTCTGCTAGTCTTCCTAGACCGTTGCTCATGCAAGACTCCCAGAGGGCTATGCAGAGGAGAGAAGAGGGTAATATTCAAGTAGTCGTACAAGACACTTGACTTAAGGTCTCTACTCTACTTTACTGGTCCTTATATACCCAGCAGGGGCCCTACAAGCTATGCCCGAGTATTGCTGAGTCGTCGTATAGTAATCGTACAGTAAGCGGGAAATACTCCGCTTAGTAACAAGAGGGAAGCGCTTATCAAGCGCTTATGAATCGGCAGTCCGCTGAGTAATCACAGTCCGAGAATGAGTAAGTAGGGTCCATGCTGACTGTCCATTCGTCAGCACGTTGGGCCGGTTCACCGAATCCCCTTACGCGGTCAGGTCTCATGACCGCTGCCGGTTTCACCATCCCCCCTCTAGTCCTGAGGTCGTCCGCGACCTCTGACGTTTCGACGCCCTCGTCGTCCCAGTTGGGCGAGGGGGACCACCATGTCGGGCTCCTCGTCGTAGTGCCAGTCTTCTCCGCGCCTGGTCCGTTCCAGGTGCGCGAAGTGGCGGTGGGCGCGCGCGGCCTCGAGTCGGAAGCGCGCTTGGGTGCGCTCTTCCCGGGCGCGCTCCACTCGCTGGCGGGCTTCCTCTTGCCGGGCCTCCCAGATTCCGATCTGGTCGTCGCAGGTTCTGAACCGCATGATGTCCGCGGCGATCCCCCAGTTGTTATGCTCCAGGGCGGCCTGGAGGACTGTGTTGAATAGCTGGTTATGGCGGGAGAGTGCGGCCGTGAACCAGATGGGCATGGAGTGGAGAGGGAGGTCGGTCTGGGAATAGTCAGCGGGGGCGGCGAGCGAGTGGCGGTATACAGGGAACCCCTGTCCTTGGGTCCCTCGGCATGTGGTTCAGCCCCCTGGACGAACCGAACAAACTTGGGTTCGATCTGGGCGCCGTCGTCGTCTGGGATGTAGAATCCCTCCGCCTGTCCCTTGTTGTCGTCGAAGCCGGGGGGCACACGGCCGCGTATTCTGGGAGTTCCGTACTGGCGCTGCGGCCGCTGCTGCTGTCGCTGCGACGGCGGCGGCGGCCTCGAGGGGGCTCGTTCTCTTTATTCCGCTCCAACTCCTCGAGTCGGTCTTCGACCTCGTTGGCCCTATTTTCGCAGTCGTTGGCGCGGAGGTTGGCCGCGTCGAGTCGGGCCTTGAGGGAGCGGATTGTGGCGGCGAGGTCCTTGGCGTTATCGACGAGGATGTCGCCGTCCGCGGCGGTGGCGGCTTCGAGCACCATTGCTGCAGTGCGAGGGGAGAGGATGGCGGGCGGTATCCCGACCAATCCTTCGGGGGCGTGGTCGTCGGCGTTGGGGTCGGCGACCAGTCCTGGAATGTCGTTGTCGTTTTTGTCGGTGGGACGGGCTCGTTGATCTCGCCTTCTTCCAGGACGATGACCTGGACTTGGACCCCTTCGGCGCTGGCGGCGGCCCTTGCGAGACCTTCGCTGATGACCACGCTGTCGGCGGCGGCGGTGCGAGCGATGCTCTCGATGTCTTCGAAGCGGATGAGTTGGTGGCCATGGCGATATAGGATTGGTAGAGGAGGTTGATGATGAAGTAGTTGGCTGGTTGTCTGAGGAGTTGGCGAAGTGGGGATGGCATTCTATCGTTCTGATGCTCGTTCTTTTATCCTTTCTTGGGCTTATAATGGGGTGCTTCTTTTTGTACTGCTTGATCAGCATTGGTGCGTGTACTTGGTCAGCAGGTCCCAGGTGTTGTCAGCGTCCGGATATCCTTTCCATTTTAGGAGGTATTGTAATTGTTGCTGACGTCCATGATGCCGATGATTGATAATGGCCTCCACCTCGTATTCCGCTTCTCCGTTTTCTATGTCAGGTGGTGGCCTCGTGTAGTTTGCGCCCTTCTGTTCCGTCTCCTTATAGGCCGTAGAAGCGACGCGTGGAAGACGTCGTGAATGGTCCACGCGGCGGGGAGCTGTAGTTTGTAAGCGACCGGGGATATTTGCTTAGTGATCGCGAATGGGCCATGACGTCTGGGGTGCAATTTCCGGGTCCCGTGAGTCAGCGTCAGGTTTTTGTTTTCTAACCAGACTTGATCTCCGACGGCGTATTGCTCAGCGGGCACTTGATTGGCTGCTCTGTTGAGCGCTTCCTTGGCTTTGTTCCTCCATTGCTCAGCGAGTTCCTGGCGCTGACTGATAGTCTCGTTGGTGGTCTGGACCTTGGCGCCTGTTAGGTTTGGCAGGTAACCTAGCATCGCTTGTGCGGGGGCGACTTTTGTCGTCGCGTTGGGCCAGCTGTTGTGTACGGCCGTTGCGATTGTGAGCCACTTGTCCCAGTCGTCTTGGGTGTTTGCCGCGAACAAGCGGAGATATTGTTCGATCCACTGGTTCTTCCTTTCTGTAAGGCCGTCGGTCTGGGGGTGATAGGCGGTGCTGAGGTTTCGTGTCGCCTGAATGGCCCTTACGAGTTCAGTGGCGAATGATGACGTGAAGCGGGGTCTCGGTCCGATATGATTCGGCTGGGTAGTCCGAACCATCTGTACACGTTGTCGAAGTATAGTTGCGCGATTTCCGATCCTGTGATAGCCGTTTTACACGGGAGGAACAGCGCTGCTCTTGTGCAACCGTGGTCGACGATAGTCAGGATTGCGTCGTACCCATTGCTAGGTGGTAGCTGTGTGATCAAATCCATTGCGATTACTTCGAACGGTACTGCTGTCGTTGGTACTGGGATGCGGTACTCGGGCGTGGCTTTCTTTGGAAGGTTCTTGTTTTGTTGGCACGTGGCGCATCCTTCGACGTATTTTCGTATCCACGTGTCCATCCCAGTCCAGTTGTGATGTCGCTTGACTAGGGCGATGGTATTGTCTCGGCCTGGATGTCCTGCTGTTGGGTCGTCGTGGTACTGCTGCAAAATCTGTCTCTTGTCTTCTTCTGAGAGAGTTGCGTGCCGAATGAAGAGTTTGTCGGGGAGTACCACGACGTCCTGATTGTCTGTGGTGCCGGTGTCTGCCCCTGGAGGTCTGGATAGCATGTCCGCTGCTGCATTTATTTTCCCGGGTACATGTTTGATCACGAAGTTATAGTCTTGCAGGGTGGTGAGCCATCTTGCGACTCGCCGGTTGACGTTCTTCGGGTTCTTCCAATACAATAGGTTGGCGTGATCTGAGAGTATCGTGATCGGTTTTTCCGTAGCCGCTAGGTGTGGCCGCCAGTTCTTCAGGGCTTTTACGACTGCTAGCAGTTCGCGTTCGTAGACGTCGTAGTTACGTTCGTTGGGTGAATGTCGAGGAGTAGTAGGCAACTGGGTGCGTGCGTGGCTTTCCTGTCTTTGGATCTGGCTGACCTTCCTGGGCTAGCACCGCTCCGACTCCGTATCCCGAGGCGTCGGTGGAGAGTGTGAACGTCTGGTCGTAGTTGGGTTGTTTGAGTACCGGCTTGGCGCACATCAGTGTTTTGAGGCGCTCGAAGGCTTGTTGTTGTCTCTCCGTCCATTCGAACCGTAGGTTTTTCTTTGTTAACTCGATCAGTGGTCGGGCTATCTTGGAGTAGTCTTTGATGAAGTATCGATAGAATCCCGTGAATCCGAGGAATGATCGTATGTCTTTGGCGTTCTGGGGGCGGCTCCAGTCGGCTACTCCTTTTACTTTGGTTGGGTCCATCTGTACTTGTCCGTGCTCGAGGACTACCCCTAGGTATTCGATGCGTTGCTTGTAGAACTCGCATTTCGACAGTTTGAGATACAGGTCGTGTTCCAGTAGTTTCTGTAGGACGCGTCGTACGCAGTTTGGTGGAAGGCTCGGTCATCCTTGGTGGCGATCAGGAGGTCGTCCATGTATACGACTAGCCACCCTTCCCGTATTTCTTCTTGAAAGATGTGGTTCATCATAGACTGGAAGGTTGCTGGTGAGTTCGTGAGTCCGAAGAACATTACGCGTGGTTCGTATAGCCCGAATGGAGTGATGAATGCTGCTTTCCATTCATCTCCTGCTTTGATCCTGACGTTGTTGTATCCCCATCTTACGTCGAATTTGGTGAAGAGTGCCGCTTTTCGTACGGCTGCGATGAGGTCAGGGATCAGTGGTAATGGGTAGCGGTTCTTGATCGTGACGTCGTTGAGTTTTCGGTAGTCCTGTACTGGTCGTAATTTTCCGTCTTTCTTTTTAATGAAAAAGAACCTTGAGGCGTATGGGCTCCTTGACTTTTGAACTCGTTTGAGTTCTTCGTTTTCCGTAATGAACTCTTTCGTAGCTTTGAGTTCGTCGTGTGGTAGCCTTATTGCTTTTGCGGGAAGCGATGCTGGGGCGTCCGGTTTTAGTTCTATTGCGTGATCGTATGGCCGGGACGGAGGGAATCGTTTCGATGCTTCTTCACTGAAGACTTTCGCGAATTGCTGGTATTCCGGGGGAAGGGTCACTTCTGGTTTCGACTTGATAGCTTGTTCGGCTAGTTTCGACGCTACTGTTTGTCGTGAGTCCGCCGCTGCGATCCGTGTTGGTTGTATTTGTTTCGTCCATAGTACAATGGGGAGGTGGGCGTATTCCAGCCATCCTCGCGCCCAGTCGATTTGTGGTTGCATTGCCGCGAACCAAGGGTATCCCAAAATGAGTTTTAGTCCTCCTAGGTCGGTGAGGAAGAACCTCATTTTCCTTTCTTTTTGGCCGGTCTGGACTTCCAAGTCCACGTATCGTGTGATGTTTCCTTTCCTGTTTGTGGTTCCGTCGACGTTGAACAATGGTCGTGGTTGGTGGAGCCGTGTTATCGGCAGCCGTAGTTGGTAGGCCAGGTCTTCGCTGATGAAGTTTTCCGTGGCTCCTGAGTCTAGTAGCGACTCTACCTCAGCCCTCTTAGACGCCGTGTGTATGTATGCTTTAATGGACATTGATTTTCTCAGCGATAAATACACACGGTCGTCTGTCCCGCTCCTTATCCAGGCTGCACAGATAAGGGCGTTTAAAAATCCGATTCTTTGGTTTCCTCGGTCGGGACTCCGTAGCTGGAGAGGAGTCTTCCTTTGTCTTCGGGAGACATAGCCAATACTCTGGCCTGCAGATCTTCGACGGGGTCGTCGGATTGCTGTGTTTCTTCCTGTGGAGGTCCTTGGTAGACCCAGCCGGGTGGTGCGTTCGGAGCCCATCCATAGTTGACCCTGACTTGCTTCGGGGAGCGGCATTCCCTGGCGAAGTGTCCTTCTTTGCCGCAGTTGAAGCAGGCCCCTCTCTTGCGCATGTTTCCTTCTTGGGCCGCGTTGATCCGCTGCCCTTGAGGGCGTGGGGCGCGGCTCCGCCCTAGGTCCATGGGCACTGGACGATTGTTGTAGCTGGGGGGTGCCGTGCTGGAATTGAACCTCGGCTGGTTGTATGCTTGTCGGTTCTGTCGTTGTGCTTGTTGCTGGTTCCTCTGTTGGAACCAGTCGGGGACGGGGCGTGTGTTGGTCCTCCCTTTGGTTATTGCGTCGATCAGCACTCTGGATCGTACGGCTTCGATTGCTTTGGCTTTCATGCGATGGTACGAAGTCGGGACTGGCGGTTGGAGGACGTCGGTTAGTATGGACTTGGGTAGTCCATTCATGAAGAAGTGCATAGTTTCTGGGTTGGTGTGGTCGTAACCGGCCAGGCGTGCTAGTTTCTCGAAGTCGGATACGTATTTGTCTATCAGGGGCCATTTCATTTCGAGCTGTTGGAGTTGCATCCTGGCTCTTGGTTCGCTCTGTGAATCTTCGAATTGTTTCTTGAATTCGCGTTCGAAGGTGTGCCACACCCCCATTCGGTCGTCTATGTTCGGGTTTAGTCTATCGAACCATTTCCCGATGTCGCGCTTCCATTCCTCGATGTCGGGTCCTTCCATGGTGGATAGGCATAGGGCTACGCGGGTCATGGGAGAACGCATCTGTGCATTTTTGATGTTGAGCCTAAAGTAGGCTTGCATGTTGGTCAGGAATTCTTCGGCCCTTGACCTGTCTCCTGTGAATGCGGATGGGAGATTCCCTAGTATCTTCCCGTCTGGCCCTCCCGTGTTAGCGACTGGGAATGCGTCGTGATAGAAGTCGTCATCGTCATCGTCCGGGTCTCCTTCCGGATGATCTGGGTTATCGTTAGGGGGTGTGCCCCTTTTCATGGCTTGGTTTAGGAGTGCCTGAAGGTCGCTCCTCTGTGGTTGTTTCCCTTTGCTGGAGCTTTCGCCACGCTCCGTTTCTGTCTGCACTTCTACTCGTGTATTTGATCCCATCTTGATTTCTAGTGGGATGGGCGCGTTCTGTCGTTTCTCGGGTTCTGCAATTGATTCTGGTGACGTGGGTCGTTCTTCCTCGACGGGAGCTGGTGTCTCGACGGTTTCCCTGGCTGGCGGTTCGTTTGCGATCTGTGTTTCGATTTCGGTTCTTCGTGCTCCTAGGTATGGTCTGCCTTCCGTGTCGGCTCGCAGGCAATACCACCTATCGTTTAGGAGAAGTAGTGGGTCGGGACTTTTCGTCTGGCTGGATGTTGCGGTGACGTAGCAAGGGAAGGGGAGGTATCGGTTCTCCTCGGGGGTCAACCAGATGACTGTTTGGTTCTTTGGTGCGTCTTCTCGCAACGTCCAAGTGATGTAGGTTCTGTCTGGGGGCGCCAGGGTGTCGAGAAGTCAAGTGTAATGTCACCGGCCTATTTGCCTAGTGCCACTACGCGCCGGTGGGACTGGTATTCCCTCTGTACAATACGACCTGGAGGTATTCGGCTCTTTCCCTTGGCCCGTGGTATGATCCCGTGATGATGTCGACGTATCGCAATAGGTATGCGCCTTGCAAGTATGATTCGTACGTATATCGCCTTGGTCCCTCGGTTTGGTAGAGTCGATAGATCGTCTCGGTGTATAGGGGAAGTTTCCGTGAGGTCTCTGCTAGTCTTCCTAGACCGGTGCTCATGCAAGACTCCCAGAGGGCTATGCAGAGGAGAGAAGAGGGTAATATTCAAGTAGTCGTACAAGACACTTGACTTAAGGTCTCTACTCTACTTTACTGGTCCTTATATACCCAGCAGGGGCCCTACAAGCTATGCCCGAGTATTGCTGAGTCGTCGTATAGTAATCGTACAGTAAGCGGGAAATACTCCGCTTAGTAACAAGAAGGAAGCGCTTATCAAGCGCTTATGAATCGGCAGTCCGCTGAGTAATCATAGTCCGAGAATGAGTAAGTAGGGTCCATGCTGACTGTCCCTTCGTCAGCACGTTGGGCCGGTTCACCGAATCCCCTTACGCGGTCAGGTCTCATGACCGCTGCCGGTTTCAAGGGTGCTCGGGTGATTGAAGGCTCGCATGTGCTCCACCAAGGTGCGGTTCAGCCGCTCCGCGACACCATTGAGCTGGGGAGTGTGATGAGGGGTAAGTCGGCGGGCTGTCCCTGCGGCCGCGAGATGCTTATCGAACGCGCCGCTCAGATACTCTCCCCCTCGGTCCGAGCGCAGGACCTTGATCCCCTTGCAGTGCTGCTGAGTGAGGGCCCAGGCTTCGAAGGTTTTGTAAGCTCTGAGCGCCTCGTCTTTGCTTTTCAGGAGGAAGGTGAGGGTATAGCGGGTCGCGTCGTCTGTGAAGGTGATGAAGTATCTGCAGCCTTGCCTGGTGAGGACGCGTGATGGTCCCCAGACGTCGGTGTGTATCTCATCGCCGAAGTTCTGAGCGGGCGTGGCGATTCTGACAGATGCGATAGGGAGCCGGGTCGCCCGGGCATAAATGCAGGCGTCGCAAGCCGTCTCCTCGGAATTCGGGTCCAAGCTGACCCCAACGACCGCCCCGCTGTCCACAAGTCTTCGGGTGCTGGCGACGGCGATATGTCCCAGGCGGCGGTGCAGTTCCATGACACTGATGGGCTCCACCACGTTTGCGGATTCGGGTGAGTGAATCACCTTGTATAGTCAACGCGGCGTGCGCCTGACTTGCCCCACCAGTTCACCTCCAGGTGCCGAAAGACTGAGGCACCCACTGCCTATCTTCATCGTGTAGCCTTCCTCATCAAGAGCCCCAAGCGACACCAAGGTATAGGCGACTGCCGGCGCGTACAAGACATTCCTCAAGAGGAGCTTCGTGCTCTGTCCATTACAAGGCACGAGGGTCGCCAGCGTCCCGGTCCCGACAGCAGGGAAGCGCTGTTGGTTCGCGGTGTTCAAGAAAGTTGGTGGACTCAAGGGTGAGTAGGATATGAAGTCATCTTTGAAGGGTGTAACATGACGCGTTGCCCCGGAATCATACAGCTCGACGCGGGCTCTGTCATCTTCGGTCGCGCCGGCTGCCATACAGGCAGTTTCTTCCTCAAGAACCCAGTCGTCCGGAGGTGCGCACCCTAAGTCAAGATCCATGCACGCAACTTGTGCATGATCCTTGCGTTCGTCTTCGGCTGTCAACACAAGGGGGCCAGGCTCCGCACATACATCTGGTGCGTGAGTCTCTTCTTCTTCGGCCAACCAAAAGCCGTCCCCTTCGAAGTCTGTGATAACGTTTGCCGATCTGACAGGTTTGTTGTCCTGCTTCGCGGGTGTGTTTGGGGTTGAGGCGCTTGCCTCCCCCTCTTTCTTGGGAGATCGACACTCGCGGGCCCAATGTCCAGGCTTGCCGCAGTTGTGGCATTTGCCCTTGCGACGCCTCTTCTTGCCGCCTTCGGAGTTGGTGGCTGCGAGGGCCTCATCGGTGTGGCCGTCCTTTTTGTTACTCCCCTGATTTTGCTGATTTCGGTTACGTCGATTTTTCATTCGCTCCGCCTCCTCGCAAATATGGTCAATGAGGATGTCAGTGTCAATCGAGGTGGCGCCGTGAGCCAAGCGAGCGGAGGTCATGATTCCAGCAGCAAATTTCGCCAGATCTTCGGGGATACCACGGAGCACGGTGCGTTGATAGTCTCTATTGGTTATCTGGACGCCCGCGGCCGCTAATTCTTCCTTCTTGTACCTCAGGTCGGTAAGGAAGGTCCGAACGTCGCCTCCCTTGGGGCACTTCATCTCCAGGAATGTTTGCTCGAGGTCGTTCTGGGCATACACGCTCTTAGCAGTGTATTCCTCGGAGACACGGTACCAGCGGGCATGAGCGGTCGGGAGCGAAGCAAGTCGGAGCATGGTGGTATCGGGAAGGCGTTGGAACAGGAGGTAAGACGCAGTCATGTCCTCGTATTCCCACTTAGTGATCTCCTCCGCCTCAGCCTCTGTGATGTTTTTAGGATCCTTGGGAGTAGGGCAAGGGTTTGTCCCGTTGAAGAATCCCCATCTGCGCATCACCAACATGGCGCCCTTGAATCGCAAGGAGAATGTGGCCCAGTTGGAGCCATCTGGTTCGAGGCGGGGAATGTTGGCAGGGAGATTTTCGAGGGAAGTAGGATGACTTGTCGGAGGAGCAGCCGGGGTAGGCATAGATGAGCTGGAGCTTCCAGCAGCTTGGGCAGGGCCCATAACCTGAAGCACGCTGGAATAGCCGGTGTGAGTTTGTGTGTGAGTGATGCGCGCGGGAGTTGTCTGTGAGCAGACAACGACAGTATTCTCAGTGGACGCGCGCGGGCACGATAACTATGTATATTACCTGTGAGCAGACAACGACAGTATTCTACTCATGGTAAGCTTTATGGAAGTCTAAGTGTAGTAAGTAATGCTCACCTCAGTGGACGCGCGCGGGCACGATAACTGAGGTGGCCAGTCTGCTAAGGTGTACCTATAAGTACCTGTACTGTAGCAACGAGGGTAGAAAGTATATGAGCTATTCAATATAAGCTAATTGAATCAGTAGCAAGGGATCTTAAGTAACTAATTAAGAGAGTCCGAAACACGGTAAGTAAACTGAGACGATCTGCGTCGTCATTTTCGTCCGACAACGCCACCCCAAGAGTGTGTCCACTGAACATCAGACGACCCATTTCAATTACGTTCGGTTATCCTGCACTCGCAATACATGTTGAAAGGTGAGATTTTTGTTCAATGGAGTCCCCATATGCTGACAGCCTTCAAATTCACCATCAGTGCGAGCTCTGTGAAGCGATGCGCGGTTGAAGGCTTTCGTTTGTGTTGCTATGGCTGCGATTGTGGCCGACTCCTACCCTACTAGTCGACGTGGCCCCATCCCGAGCGGCGCGAGAACACTGCGAGAACGAACACGCAGCGGGCGCTCGGCTCGAACACCGCAACGCCGTACACCCATCGTTCCCCCGCGCCGATAGTTCAAGACCATGGGTGGTGGCCTCTCCAGGTGGCTCGCTCCCCTTCGGTCGGTCACCCTCGTGCAGGCCAGTTGGCCTTGCACGTGGCCCTGACCGTGCACGGTCGCGACCCCTCAGCCACCTCGCCCTCAGTCAGCCACCTCGCCCTCAGTCGGCCACCTCGCCCTCAGTTGGCTCATCCTCAAGACTACGGATTGCGACCCTGTACAGGGTGGCCCACCGCGCTTCGGTCAAGCACCTTTGTGCAGGCCACGACCGTGCGCAGTGCGGCACCTCAGGCATTCACCATCGGGGTCGGAATCATGCCCCAAGCCGCTGGGGCCCAAGTTCGTCGGCTTCGCGCCTCAAGTCTTCTGGGTCCGCGCCAGCGACCATCCGTCTTTACCGAGCGACGGTTCGTGATTCCCTCGCGCTACCATCCGCGCTCCTTGCGCCACCATTCGTGTCACGCGGCCAGCACGGCGCTCCCCACCATTAACGGTGGCGAACGCTGCGCTGCCAGTGCAACGCGAATGGCAGCGAGCACACGCTGCCAGTGCAACGCGAATGGCGGCGAGCACGTGCTGCCAGTGCAACGCGAATGGCGGCGAGCACGCGCTGCCAGTGCAATGCGAATGGCGGCGAGCACGCGCTGCCAGTGCAACGTGAATGGTGGCGAGCACGCGCTGCCAGTGCAACGCGAATGGCGGCGAGCACGCGCTGCCAGTGCAACGCGAATGGTGGTGAGCACGCGCTGCCAGTGCAACGCGAATGGCGGCGAGCACGCGCTGCCAGTGCAACGCGAATGGTGGCGAGCACGCGCTGCCAGTGCAACGCGAATGGCGGCGAGCACGCGCTGCCAGTGCAACGCGAATGGTGGCGAGCACGCGCTGCCAGTGCAACGCGAATGGCGGCGAGCACGCGCTGCCAGTGCAACGCGAATGGCGGTGAGCACGCGCTGCCAGTGCAACGCGAATGGCGGTGAGCGCCGCACTGCCAGCGCAACGCGAACGGCGGCGAGCGCCGCGCTGCCAGCGCAACACGAACGGCGGCGAGCGCCATGCTGCCAGCACAACGCGAATGGCAGCGAGTACTGCGCTGGCCGCGCAACGGGCGCGTCGTGCGGCATGGGCTGCACCTCTGTCAAGGGGTGACTTGGGAGTTGGGACACTTGGGTGACTTAGGATGCTTGGGAGACTTGGGACGCTTGTGGGGGTTTGGGACTTGGGATACTTGGGGGACTTTTGTTGAAAGCCCACAAGTTGAAGGCTGGGCGTAGGCGACGCCTACGCCCTGCACCACACGCGGCTCCACAACTTGGTCACCTTTGCCGCGCTCTACCTCCAGCGTCTGAAGGCTCAGTTCCCGGCCGCCAAGGGGTCCTCTGGACACCGCCTATTTCCGCCTTTATGCTTGCATCCAAGATTATCTGCGACGATACTTATTCTAACAAGTCTTGGTGTATCGTGGGTCAGGGCATGTTCGCGCTCCGAGAGATCAACCAGATGGAGCAAGAGATGTGTTCCTACTTGGAGTGGCAGCTCAATGTCGACCCGTCGACATTGCGCGACTTTCAATCTCGTGTCCAGCAAGATTTCACCGGCTGGACCCTATCCAGTGATGGTGCTCCCCCAACCGGCACCGGCACCATTCACGCACCAGAGTGCGAGTCACATCAACTCCAACACTGGTTCTTCCATACCGGCTTTCGCTCCCCGTGCATCCCCACCGCAAGATGGACCTGTCATTCCGAGTCCTTTGATCCCCGCATACCCATCCTTGCCCCCGACACCCCAGAGGCCTCACACTCGGTCTCGACCTCTCCCACATCATCGGTATCGCCACAAACACCTCCTGATGTGCATGGGTCAGGATTTGGCCCGAACGTTGTCTCGGCGAAGTTGAGCCCCTTGGGGGTTCCGGTCATCCAGTCATTCCTCTCAGCCACAGCCCCAGCCACATCAGGAAAACATGAAAAAAACTTGGCACACTTGGCATGCTTAGCGTGCTTACTTCACAGCTTGGAAAGCTTAGTGTGCTTATTTTCACACTTGAAACACTTAGCAGGCTTATTTTGCTTATGTAATTACTTGGGAACAAAACAACGCAATCCAAGCAACGACAAAAAAAATAAGTAGACTAAGGAGACTAAGCACCACTAAGCACCACTAAGCACCATAAGATGTGATAAGCACATCATCAAGCAGCACACTAAGCACTGTCAAGTACTCACAGTAAGCATTTCATTTGCTCTGCCTCGCGCGTGGCGGCGACCTCCATTATGCCCTCGGCCTCGCGCGGTGGCGACGTCCGTCACGACCTCGACATCGACCTCGCGCATGGCGCCGACGTACGCGGCGACGACACGTTCGGCGCCCTCGTTCTCGGCCTCGTGCACGGGGGCGACGTCCGTCACGCCCTCGACATCGGGCTCGCGCGGTGGCGACGTCGGTCACGACCTCGACCTCGACCTCGCGCGTGGCGCCGACGTACGCGGGGGCGACGTCCGTCACGCTCGCCCTGGCCTCACGCGTGGTGGCAACGCCGTCAACAGGCATGCAGACGAAAACCTGCCACACCTGACGCGCTGCGATAGCTGGGGGGAATAGGGTGTTTGAAGCGACTCTGGAGTAGCGTATTAGCGTCCGTGCGGAGAAGCTCTGGCCAATCGTCGTGTAGCCACTGAGTCGACAGCTTGCATAGCCTTCTGAGGAGAAGCGGCGGTCTCCGTTGGCCTGTGATGGAGCGCAGCCGAGAGAGTGCTGTACGTTGTACTCGGCGCGGGGTGGTTGGAGTTGGGTAGGTGTAAGTACTATAAGCGGGCCCTTTCTTTCAACGCACACGGAAACGCACCGAACATGAAAACGGCGGCGCGCTGGCAGTCGCTGCCGTCATGGGCATTCCCGTTCTCCGAGGAAGGTGCGGCGAAATCACCGGGCGCAGCAACCTTGCGTTTGCGAATAGCTGAGGAAGGGGTACCACGCGGCACAGAACCAGCAGGTAGGCCGTCTTTGCGCGGGCGGCCGATAGCACGCTTTGGTGGGATAGGTGTATTGGGGTCGAGATATTTCTTGATCCCGCTTCCTCCTTTAGGGCGCCCGGGTCCACGTTTCACGGTGGGGTTGCAGGCCCGTGAAAGGCGTGCTACCTGTAGTTGTCGTTGTTTAGAAAACGAGGTGCGAGGCGTGGCGGCGCAGAACGCAAACGACCGTGGTGAGGGGAGAGGCAACGTACCAGAGGGCCACAGAGGGCCCGGGCTTGCATACTCTTTGATTTGGTCGTCGACAGCGCCATGAGGCGACGAGCTCCTGTCCGACGCGAGCACGTCATCCAGCTGAGGCCTGATGATCTCTGTTGGCGCCATGAGGCGGGGCGGCAGGCAACGTCTCAAAGTCTCAGATCTCCGAGTCAGGCTCAAGTCAAAGTCAACAAGTCGTGCCCGCTTACCAATCACGTCAACATGTTCAAACAACTGGTAAGTTACGACATTCAAACGTTCAAGTCAAACATCAACTGTATCAACGTTCAACTTCCCCAACCCCCCTAGTAGGGGACTTTTCGGATATTTTTCCCTTTTCCTCTTCGTGAAAAATAAGCTAACAACTGGTTTTTTTTGGCTCACAGTGATTTCGACTTGACAGCACCCGAAGGCCCCTGCCACCTTCGAGGGCCGTGCGCAGTCGCCTCACCCTTATCCTGGTCGTGGTTGAGAATATATAGATGGGACCGCCCCTTCAAGGCCAAGGCCGTTGTCGTGGCGCACGTCTTGTGGCTGCGCGAGATAGAATACGTATCGCGCGACAGACAGCTCAGCGCTCAGCGCCCACGCCGTGCACAATGTTCGTCCTTTTTTTTACCTTCCTCCTTTGCTCGGGTGATTCTGATCCCTCCCCTCTCCTCTTTCTCCCCCCACTTTGAGCGGCCCATGGCGCAGCTCTACGCTGCGCGTGCTCTCCGGCCTCGTCGACAGCGCCCCTCGCCGAGCACCCTGTCGTCCTCGCCGCTCGCGCTCCCCCCGCTGAGCACCCGTCGTCGTCGCCGCTCACGCTCCCCCCACTGAGCACCCGCCGTCATCGCCGCTCGCGCTCCCCCCGCTGAGTAACCGCCGTCCTCGTCGCTCGCGCTCCCCCCGGCTGAGCACCCACCGTCGTCGCCGCTCGTGCTCCCCGCGCTGAGCACTCGCCGTCGTCGCCGCTCGCGCTCCCCCGCCGAGCACCCGCCGTCATCGCTGCTCGCGCTCCCCCCGCTGAGCACCTGCCGTCATCGCCGCTCGCGCTCCCCCGGCTGAGCACCCACCGTCGTCGCCGCTCGTGCTCCCCCCGCTGAGCACTCGCCGTCGTCGCCGCTCGCGCTCCCCCCGCTGAGTACCATCCACCGATCTTCAAACCCCTCAAGTCCGTGACCCTCTCCGACCCTCTCCAAGCATCGTTGCTGCGCTGCGCCGCGGGGGTAGCGCGAGCGGCGATGACGGCGGGGTGCTCGGCAGGGGAGCGTGAGCGGCGACGACGAGTGCACTCGCCGTTGTCGCCTCTCGTGCTCCCTTGATGTACTAGTAATACCCTTATCACACAATGTAATATGTAGCACAAACAAAAATATAGGCTTTTTATATGCTTGACACTACTTATGAATCACTTGAGGATTGCTTAAGGACTGCTTGGAATGCTTGAGACAACTTATAAGCCACTTGAGGATTGCTTGGAATGCTTAGATTTGCACCTAGCCCAAGCAGAATAAGCAGAATATAAGTAGAATAAGTAGAATAAGCAGAATAAGCAGAATAAGCAACGTGATAAGTCGGATTTAAGCAAAATTTAAGAAAACGACTTGGCTTAGCGTGCTTGGAGACTTTTTACTAAGCATGGCACTAAGTTATCGTCCAAGCGCAGTTAAGCACCAATAAGCACCAATAAGTGACCACTAAGTAAAATCGATATTTTCCTGATGCACGGATCGGGACCCATACTTGTGAAGCCTACGAAGGCTGTTACATCAGCCTCTGCTACTTTACTTCGATACAAAATACTACCAACGTCACACTTCATATGCAGAAATTGATCCGTTTGGTTGGTTTGCATACTTGGGCTTGGGCCCCCCCCTATCATACAGCCAAGTGTGAATGAACTTCCTGCATATTCGTGGACCCCTTCTCACCTATAGCTACCAAGCCGAAAGGTTTCCCCTTGTAGGGGAGACCCATGCGAAGATGAATCTCGAGACGCGTATTATATTAATTCATTATCTTTCAATTATCTCGACGTGAAGTGAGTTGACAGTTACATAAGGAATTATTCATATTTATCACCGTTTATCACCATTATCTCGCTTAGGCTCTCGCTAGCCCGGCGTTAGCTCTCGCTAGCGCGGGAGGTTTTTCCTGATGGAGTTCTTTGGTGCAATCGCACCGCTTTCGGTGTGCGCTTCTATCACCATCCTCGTTCCTATCTCTTGGCTAGCCGCCACGTTACGTGAGTCTATCAGACTCTCGGACCTCCTCGTGGTATCCTGACTAGTACTTGTTCCCCCCACCGTTTCAAAGTCTTCGGCTACTTTATCGCGGTTCTGACGCTCGGCGTCGCCCACTGGCGTGTGCACCGCGGGCTCTGGTTCACCCCGATCCACGACGTACCATGGTTCGACGACAAATCCAGCTCAGCCCCGCAGCTGCCCCCGCTGGACACCTCCCCCATCGACCTATCCCTCCCACCCCCGCTCCTCCTCCAATCCCCAACCCCAGCCTCGGCCCCAGGACGACGTCGACGTGGAGAACCAGCAGCGCCCCCCGGCCGCCGCCGCCGCCGCCGAATCATCCAGTCGGAGAAACCGCTCCCGTCGAGCCCGAGACCGAACGTCTGGTGGGACCGCCTGCGTCCCGGCCAGGCGGGGCGCGACCACCCGTTCGCCATCCGTCGGCCCGTAGACCGCGTCGCCGAGCACTACTACCCTACCCTCCCCGCCGATCGTCGTCCTCCGCGCCCGCGCCCCTCAGGCGATCGACGAGGAGGAACAGCAAGCGGGACAGGCCTAAAGTGCCGGTGGCCGCGGCCACGCTCCCGTACTCGCGTACTCCCAACCCAGTCCCAGCCTTGGCTCGAGTGGCAGCGGAAGGCGGCCGGACGCGATTCTTCTTCGGTGCGTTTTGGGGTCGAGTCGACGGACGGCGTGGGGGTGTGGTGGACGTGGCGCTGGACGAGGACGAGCCGATCCCGGTCGGCGATCGGTCGCAGTGGGTGCGTGCGGGTGCGGGACTGGCTCCCGTGTCCTACGTCCCGCCACCTCCGTTGCAAGGCGGCAGGTGGTCATGATGTGGATAGGACCGGAATTGTGTGTGTCACCGTGCGTGCGCTCTGGCTGACTATGGAAAATTTTGCTTTATAGCGACGATACCCTTTAGATGTATTCTCGTATTAACGTTCCTTACCTGCACTACAGTACAGTAGTATTGACCTTCACGCAACGTCAACGTAATGCGTAATGATCGCTCTGGGATGAACTAATGTAGCCTTATATTGTATTATAACTGTAATTGTACGAGCTCAGAGATCCATTATGATGGAGAAGTTGGGTGCCCAAGTGGCAGAGGCAGAGTGTCGGAGGCACTGAGATGCTGCCTGAGCGTTCAGACGTTCAGACGTCAGGGTCAATTTCATCTCTTTATCGACGACTACACATGCCGCTCACAGGAGAATGTCGTTCGCATCGTCTCGAGCGTTCGTCTCGGGCGGCCACATGTCTCATGTTCCGTCTTGCAGCCCAGAATACCAACACTGTGGACGCCGTATAGAGGTATCTTGGTGCAGTGCCTTGCCCAGTCCAATCGTACGTCGGTCCTGTGACCCGCGATGCACGTTGACAGTGCGCATTGACATGTTCACAGTCCGCAAAGATCTGGACCAGGGCCCTGCGGCCTGCGCGTCTAAATGGCCTGTCCACCTTGCCATCAGCCAAGTGTCCTCACAATGGGCCCTCATAAGTTCGTCCGTGGAAACTCATTGACCCAATTTCCGAAATAACTGTATTTTTCACATAGCTGCACCCGAAACGCTGTCCGGAGTCTCGTTACCTTCTTGCCCAATATCATCGCCCAATGCTTATTTCCCTGTGCCACCCGGACCGATGGCCCCTCGGAAGACTTGCAGATGGGGGAACGTTTGACGCACTGCCAGGAAGAGTTGGATGGACCGCAAGCCTCATGTGTGTCTTTTGTGTGAACCTCTGCGATGCCTGCTGACTGCTGTGTAGGCCAGGCGACGGCCCACAAGCTCACAGACGATGCCCTCCTGGATATATTTGATTTTTATTTGAACGACGACAATGACCCGGACGGAATTTATTATCTCGATAAATGGCATACGCTGGTGCATGTGTGCCGAAGGTGGCGAGATCTCGTGTTTGCATCACCGCGCCGCTTGAATCTGCGACTTTTCTGCACAAAAGCCACACCAGTGAGGAAAATGCTGGATATCTGGCCAGCATTGCCCATAGAGATTCATGATTATTGGACCAGTACGCGAGACGTGGGGCTAGATAACATCGTTGCGGCACTCGAGCATCCTGATCGTGTGCGTAACATCATCCTCACCGGTGTTCCAAGTTCAGTAGGGGAAGCACTCGCCGCGGCAATGCAGGTTCCATTCCCAGAGCTGACCGGTCTGTCGCTTCGGTTGGGTTATTGGTCTACGTCTGTCCTTCCCGATTCGTTCCTGGATGGATCCGCCCCACGTCTGCGCAGACTCTGGCTGGATCGCATTTCATTTCCGGCATTACCAAACCTTCTTTTGTCTGCCAGCGACCTCGTCCTCCTTTACCTCACGCATCTTCCCCATTCGGGGTACATTTCACCCGAGGCGATGGTCGCCTGCTTGTCCTCTTTGACCAGGCTCAAATATCTTTACCTTGGATTCGAATCGCCTCAATCTCGCCCCGACCAGCCAAGTCCACGTCCACAGACACGCGTTGTCCTCCCTGCTCTCACCCAGCTTATCTTTGAGGGCATGATGGATTATTCGGAAGACTTCCTCGCCCGCATCGATACCCCCGTACTCAACTACTTCTCGATGAGATTCTTCCTCGACCTTGTCTTTGACGTTCCACACTTAAAGCAATTCATTGGTCGTGCAGCACGTCTCAAGCCGCCCAAGGAAGCCTTGGTGCTGTTTACCCCGCGATCCATCCAACTTGAGTTGGTTGGCCAAGTATTGCAAATCCGCTGCGACAGGATAGATTGGCAGGTTGATTCAATGACCCGGGTGTGCGGCCAGCTTTCGCCTTCCTTCTCTCTTATCGAACAACTTGACTTCATCGCGTACCATTCGCCCTCGGAAGACGACATAGAGTCCACCGAATTCCTCGAACTTTTCCGGCCATTTACCGCAGTCCGGAGTATCCATGTATCCAGGAGTCTTGTGCCGCCCATCGCAACTGCACTGCAGGTGCTCATTGGGCCAAGGACCACAGAAGTGTTACCCGACCTCCGTGATCTTTTCTTGGGGGGATCTCCGATACCTGGAACTGTAACGGAATCCATGCAGCCATTTCTCACCGCACGACAGCTCTCCGGTCAACCCATAACTGTCCATCATTGGGAAGGGAGGGAAGCAGATTCATGATTCATTCGCATCGTCTGTTTTTCATACCAGTCGCACTCAGCACCTATTTGATTACTGCTCACTGTTCTCATTTACTTCCCGTTCGAAGCCGTCCATTACTCTTACTACAGACATCACTATGACCCCTATGTTGAAATACGAATGACCAGATTGATGATTGCCAATGCACCTGGGAAGGATTCTGAGGATTGTTATTCTGTATTTCGAGCGCGAGCAGCTGCCATCTTTCAGGCATAAAGCATAAGGCGTCAGCCAATTCGGATCACCGACACAATTCCACCCGAAAGCATTCACGCCCAACTCTACCTCATCACTTCTCCCAGCTATGACTGATGTATTAACACTCCTAATGGTTCGCGTCAGTGCACTCGTCCCAGAACAGGCTCTGCATAATCCCGTCATCTATTAATTCCTCGAATACAAGTATCAGAGGTCTACTTGTGCAATCTGTGCTTGTATCATGCCAACTCGGAACTCACCATACGTTATCCCAGAGAATCTACTCCTTCCCCAACGGAAGTGTCCCAGGGAATATCTGTTTCCCACCCATTGGGCACCACTCCAGCAGCTCCCGCATTTCCGGCACGCCAGCATGATCGCAGTGCGTTCGCATGTGAAAGTTCCATTCCGCGCGTTTTTCACGAGGGGCGCGTGACAGCCTTAAAGGTCCCCAGAGTACGGAGCACATGCGTTGGACAACTGACGGAAAGTCGAGATGAGATACGGAACACAATCTGAAGGAAAGAGTTGCCTCGCCTGCTGCGGCCTCGCGCTCGTCGGCCTCGTTCGCTAGCGGAACACCCTCGTACCTGAATCAACGCTTGGGCCAGCGTAGTGCGGGTCGATTCAAACGCTCAAAGCGAAGGCGGCTGAAATCGTGGCCGACGACGGTGATGCGTGTCAGATATGCGCCGCGGAGCTCGCGGAAGTGAGCGATGGAGAATAGCATATTTTGGAACCAGTCAAGCGCGGCGTTTTCGGTGGTCACTCGCGTGAACATACCCGCAGACGGGAGAATTTGGACCCGTCGCGCGCGCGAAACGCAAGTACGATTCACCCTCGGACATCGTGCTGAACGGAGAGGTGTGGCCCTGATCAGGGGGATAAGGGCATGAATCCATCGAATGGAACGCCGCGCGTCTCGAAAGCACTCCCCCTCTGAGGACGAGGAGAGCCTGAGAATCTTCGGTGGCGATTTGAGAGCTGATATGTTTGCGCGGATGGACGCCAGCATTCCTTCTGGTATGAAGCGCGAGTAGCCACGACTATTCGTCCTCTGGGTCCTGCGGTTGTGCCCCCATGACGAGGTACGATGACGAGATGAACGAGGTCCAACACGAACGGCCGTACGCGTCTCGGTAACGGTCCTAAGAAGTGGGCGGATCCACGACGTGGTATGGTTCGACGACGGGGACAAATCCACCTCAGCCCCGCAGCTGCCCCCACTGGACACCTCCCCCGTCGACCTATCCCTCCCACCCTCCCACCCCCGCTCCTCCTCCAATCCCAATCCCAACCCCAACCCCAGGACGACGTCGACGGAGAACCAGCAGCGCCCCCCGGCCGCCACCGCCACCGCCGAATCATCCAATCGCGAGAAACCGCTCCCGTCGAGCCCGAGACCGAACGTCTGGTGGGACCGCCTGCGTCCGTCCCGGCCAGGCGGGGCGTGACCACCCGTTCGCCATCCGTCGGCCCGTAGACCGCATCGCCGAGCACTACTACCGGTACCCTCCCCGCCGATCGTCGTCCTCCGCGGCCGCGCCCCTCAGACGATCGACGAGGAGGAACAGCAAGCGGGACAGGCCTAAAGTGCCGGTGGCCGCGGCCACCCTTCCGTACTCGTCGTACTCCCAACATTGGCCCGAGTGGCAGGGGAAGGCGGTCCGACGCGATTCTTCGGTGCGTTTTGGGGTCGAGTCGACGGACGGCGTGGGGGTGGTGGTGGACGTGGCGCTGGACGAGGACGAACCGATTCCGGTCGGCGATCGGTCGCAGTGGGTACGTGCGGGTGCGGGACTGGCTCCCGTGTCCTACGTCCCGCCACCTCCGTTGCAAGGCGGCAGGTGGTCATGACGTGGATAGGACCGGAATTGTGTGTGTTCATCGTGCGTGCGCTCTGGCTGACTATGGAAAATTTTGCTTTATAGCGACGATACCCTTTAGATGTATTCTCGTATTAACGTTCCTTACCTGCACTACGGTACAGTAGTATTGACCTTCACGCAACGTCAACGTAATGCGTAATGATCGCTCTGGGATGAGCTAATGTAGCCTTATATTGTATTATAACTGTAGTTGTACGAGCTCAGAGATCCATTATGATGGAGAAGTCGGGTGCCCAGTGGCAGTGGCAGAGGCAGAGTGTCGGAGGCACTGAGATGCTGCCTGAACGTTCCTGAACGCGCGCCCGTCAATTTCATCTCTTTATCGACGACTACACATGCCGCTCACAGACAGAATGTCATTCCCATCGTCTCGAGCGTGCGACTCGTGCGGCCATGCGTCCACTTTACCGAATAACAACACTGTGGACGCTGTACTGTATAGAGGTATCTTGCCCAGTCCAATCGTAAGTTACGTCAGTCCTGTGACCCGCGATGCACGTTGACAGTGCGTGTTGACATGTTCACAGCCCGCAAAGATCTGGACCAGGGCCCTGCGGCCTGCGCGTCTAAACGGCCTGTCCACCTTGCCATCAGACTGCCATCAGCCAAGTGTCCTCACAATGGGCCCTCATAAGTTCGTCCGTGGAAACTCATTGACCCAATTTCCGAAATAACTGTGTTTTTCACACAGCTGCACCCGAAACGCTGTCCGGAGTCTCGTCACCTTCTTGCCCAATATCATCGCCCAATGCTTATCTACCTGTACCACCCGGACCGATGGCCCCTCGGAAGACTTGCAGATGGGGGAACGTTTGACGCACTGCCAGGAAGAGTTGGATGGACCGCGAAGTTTATGTATGTCTTCTGTGCGAACCTCTGCGATGGCTGCTGACTGCTGCGGTGAAGGCCAGGCGACGGCCCACAAGCTCACAGACGATGCCCTCCTGGATATATTTGATTTTTATTTGAACGACAACAACATTAATGCATTCAACCTGAGATTTGAACATCTCAATGGATGGCATACACTGGTGCATGTGTGCCGAAGGTGGCGAGATCTCGTATTTGCATCACCGCGCCGCTTGAATCTGCGACTTCTCTGCAGACATGACAAACCAGTGAGGGAAATGCTGGATATCTGGCCACCCTTGCCCATAGAGATTCACGATGCTTGGATGAGAACGCCTGGCGAGGGGCTGGATAACATCATTGCGGCACTCGAGCATCCCGATCGTGTGCGTTCCATCCAGCTCACCAATATTCCAAGTTCAATGGAGGAAGCACTCGCCGCGACAATGCAGGTTCCATTCCCAGAGCTGGCATTTATGGCGCTAGGGTCAGATGGTGGATCTACACCTGTCCTTCCCGATTCGTTCTTGGGTGGATCCGCCCCACATCTGCGCAGACTCTGGCTGGAGGGCATTTCATTTCCGGCTTTACCGAACCTACTTTTGTCTCCAGCGACCTTGTCTACCTTAAACTTTGGCGTACTCCCCATTCGGGGTACATTTCACCCGAGGCGATGGTCGCCTGCTTGTCCTCGCTGAACAGCCTCCAATATCTCTACCTTGGATTCGAATCGCCTCGATCTCGCCCCGACCAGCCAAGTCCACCTCCACAGACACGTGTTGTCCTCCCTGCTCTCACCAACCTTACCTTTCAGGGCATGATCGATTATTCGGAAGACTTCCTCGCCCGCGTCGATACCCCCGTACTGACTACTTCTCGATGACATTCTTCCTGACCTTGTCTTTGACGTTCCACATTTAAAGCAATACATTGGCCGTGCAAAACGTCTCAAGCCGCCCAGGCAGCCTCAGTGCTGTTTTACTCCAAGTACATCCAACTTGCGTTGGACCGGCACCAGCCACGTCATTCAATATTGGGGTCAGGTGCGACAGGATAGATTGGCAGGTTGATTCAATGGCCCGGGTGTGTGGCCGGCTCTCCCCTTTCTGCTCTCCTGTCGAACAACTTGACTTCATCGCGTACTATTCGCCCTCTGAAGACGACATAGAGTCCACCGAATTCCTCGAACTTTTCCGGCCATTTTCCGCAATCCGGACTCTCCATGTATCCAGGAGTCTTGTGCCGTTCATTGCAACTGCACTGCAGGTGCTCATTGGACCAAGGGCCACAGAAGTGTTACACAACCTCCGTGATATTTTCTTGGGGGATCTGCGATACCTGGAACTGCACCGGAAGCCATGCAGCCATTTCTCACCGCACGACAGCTCTCCGGTCAACCCGTAGCTGTCCATCATTGGGAAGGGGAGGAAGCAGATCGATGATTCATTGGTGTCATCTGCCTTTCATACTAGTCACACTCAGCACCTACGGTGACTATTTGATTACTGCTCACTGTTCTCATTTACTTCCCGTTCGAAGCCGTCCATTACTTTTACTACAGACATCACTATGACCCCTATGTTGAAATAGAATGACCAGATTAATGACTGCCAATGCAGCTGGGAAGGATCCTGAAGATTGTTATTCTGTATTTCGAGCGCGAGCGGGTGCCATCTTTCAGGCATAAGGCCCGTCCGCTAATTCGGATCACCGACACAATTCCACCCGAAAGCATTCACGCCAACTCTACCTCATCTCTTTTCCCAGCTATAACCGATGTATATTAACACTCCTAATGGTTCGCATCATCGTGCACTCGTCCTCGAACAGACTCTGCATAATCCTGTCATCTATTAATTCCTCGAATACAAGTATCAGAGGTCTACTTCTGCAATCTGTACTTGTATCGTGCCAACTCGAATCTCACCACACGTTATCCGACCCCCAGAGAATCTACTCCTTTCCCCACGGAAGTGTCCCAGGGAATATCAGTTTCCCATCCTATGGGCCCCACTCGAGCAGCTCCCGCATTTCTGGCCCGCCAACGTGATATAGCAGTGTGTTCGCATGTGAAAGTTCCATTCCGCGCGTTTTTTCACGAGGGGCGCATGACAGCCTTAAAGGTCCCCGGAGTACGGAGTACATGCGTTGGACAACTGACGGAAAGTCGAGAGATGAGATGCGTTCCGCATCTGAAGGAAAGAGTTACCTCGCCTGCTGCTGCCTCGCTCTCCAGCCTCGTTAGCCAGCGGAACACCTTCGTACGTGAACCGAAGCTGGGGCCAGCGTAGTGCGAGTCGATGCAAACGCTCAAAGCGCCGGCGGTTGAAATCGTGGCCGACAACGGTGATGCGTGTCAGATATGCGCCGGCGAGCTCGAGGAAGTGAGCGATGGAGAATAGCACGTTTTGGACCGAGTCGAGCACGGCATTTTCGGTGCTTACTCGCGTGAACATGTCCGCAGACGGGATAATTTGAATTTAGACCCGTCGCGCGCGCGAAACGCAGGTACGATTCACCCTCGGACATCGTGCTGAACGGAGAAGCGTGGACCCTGATCAGGGGGATAAGGGCATGAATCCATCGAATGGATTGTCGAACGTCTCAAAAGCACTCCCCCTCTAAGACGAGGAGAGCCTGAGAATCTTCGCTGGTGGTTTGAGAACTGGTTACGGGTAGAGACATCTGATTGTGAGGAGGAAAGCGCGGTCGGGGGAAATCTGGGGGTCGAACCGTGCTCACCCTCGGAATATGTATGCGCGGACTCGGTTGGACGTCAGCGTTCCTTCTGGTATGAAGCGAGCAGCCACGAATCTTGGACCTCCGCGTCCTCCGGTTGTGCCCCGGTCCAAATGCCATGACCAGGTACGATGACGAGGTGAACGAGGTCCAACACAAACGGCCGTACGCGTCTCGGTAACGTTCGTTAAGAAGCGGACGCTCTGCCACTGGTCCACCCCGATCCACGACGTTGCATAGTTCGACGACGGGGACAAATCCATCGAAGCGCCGCAGCTGCCCTCGCTGGACACCTCGTCCACCCACCTATCCATCACACCCCCGCTCCTCCTTCAGGCCCAATCCCAGCCCAGGGCGGTGTTGACGTGGAGAACCAGCAGCACCCCCGGGCCGACGAATCCAATCACGGAAAACAGCTCCCGTCGAGCCCGTCGTTGAGCAATACTACCCATACCGTCCCCGCCGATCGCCGTCCTCCACAGGGGTGCCCCTCAGACGATCGACGGGAAGGAAAAAACAAGAGGGACAAACCGAAAGTGCTGGTGGCCGAGGCCACACTTCCGTACTCGTACTCCCTGCGCCAGACCCTGCGTTGGCTCCGAGTCGAGTAGCAGGGGAAGGCGGTTCGACGCGCTTCTTCGGTGTGTCTCAAGTTGGGGGGACGGCGTGATGGCGTGATGGATTCGGGCCCTTCTGTCACGGTGGATGCGGTGCTAGGCGAGGGTGAGCTACATTCGCAGTTAGAGCCACGTGTTGAATCCCGTACGTCTCGTGCGGCCACCCATTTTACCGTCTTGCGGCCCACAGAATACCAATACTGTGGACGCTGTATAGAGGTCTCTTGCGTGCCTCGCCCAGTCTGTCTAATTGTATGTCAAGACCCACGCTCGACATTCACCTTTTTTCCCCCTCATTTGTCCTAGCTGCGGTCACACATACAAGCCCTCTTCTGTGATCACCGTCACCCAGAGAAGTGGGAGCGAGTGCGAGTTCAACTCGTTCTTGAGCTAGAATCTGTCACTCATTTTGACACGACCAGTGGCTCGACGGTTTTCAGAAAGGCCAAGGAAGGAGATGTATATCTACATTCCGTACTCCGGCGTCGGCGTTTTGAACGCCTGATATACGCCCGCAGAGATCACCTTAGGATGCGGCGTATAGTCGAGGATGCTCTGGTTCGTCTCCTTCCCTCCCTCATTCAACATATTGAACGGTCGTATTGAGCATTGCCATAGTCCTGGAGACATCGCGTTCTCAACCGCCCGATTTTGCAGCTGGCTTCTTCAAGCCAGTATCTATAACGGGCCCTTCCACGGCTCAAACCGCCCTGATCACATCTCTGGCATGATCCACAAACGCCGCACCGCCCGAAATCGGCGTATCGAGCGCCAGCGAACTCCCATCTATCAACTCGGGACCTCCGAGTCGAAGACCAATCCGAGAGCAGCCTCGCCGCGAGGGGTGGCGCACAGTTTGAGCACTTGTTCAGTGGGCAGCAGCATCGCGTTGCGCGGTCGTCGCCCATCGAGTCGTGCCTCGCGGATTTCCATGCGGCGTTTCAGCGTGGCGCCGCGCGTACTATGAGGCCACGCCGGCGGATCTCCTGTGCCAACTCAGTGCCGCGCGAGTCGAGAAGATCGCCAACAAGATACGCGAGCGTGAGCGCGAGGCGCGCGGGAGGTGCTCTTGGCCAGCGCCGGCGGTCGCGCCTCGGGTTCCTGCGCACGTGCTGGCGCGCTTGGGCGCCCACGGTGCGCAAGGCTAACCTGCTTGCGCGGCGGAGTGCGAGCGAGGTCGGATACACGAGGCAGGTGAAGCTTCGGCTGGGCTATGGAATACGCCCTGAAGAGGATCGGGTGACGAGGCGACTCGAGAAGGACTGGATCGGTTGGCTGGGTGAGGAGCAACCGGAGCCGTCGGGAGGGGGAAGCACTGTCGCAGTGGCCAACGGAGCGCGACGCTTCCGCAGCGAGGCAAGCTTGAGGCGCTCGACGGGTTTGACTGCAAACCGTTTAGGTCGAGTTGGACGAGTGGGCACCGATTTGGATCGCACAAGGAAGGTTGTCATATTTCACGGCTACACTTTCAACGATCTTGGATATACACGATGCCTGACGCTGATATACATCGACGCTAAGCACAGGTGAAGGTACAAGGCGTGGCATGCTTAAACTGCGATCCCAGAACTAGCGTTGCTTGGAGCACAGCGCAACTGACCCACCGAGAAATACATAGATGAATGTCTATTCAATCACTGGCACTTCAAATTCTACTAGGCCGAAAGATTTTGAATCTTGAAATGAAATGAATATTTTATTTACCGCCCGATGCCTCCGAGTCGTCAGCCTTCTCAGTACTCGCTTCATAATTGAGAGAGCTTCTGTAGTTTGTTCTTCTGCCGGGCCCCAACGTATCTCACTGTACGAGGTGACCCATGCGATGCACGCGTGAAGATGTGGTGGCGTGTGCGTTGACAGGCGCGCTGACACAGCCCGCAAAGATCTGGACCACCACTGGACCACCACTGCTATACCGTTTTGGAAACCGCTGTACGCTCTGCGGCATGCACGTCTGCACGGTCTGTCCACCTTGCTATCCAGCCAAGTGTCCTCACAATGGGTCCTCTTAAGTTCGTCCGTGAAAACTCATTGTCCCAATTTCCGAAATAACCGTATGTTTCACACAGCTCCACCCGAAACGCTGCCAGAGTCTAGTCACCTTTCCCAATATCATCGCCCAGTGTTTATTTACCTGTGCCACCTCGGCCGATGGACTGCGAGGCTTATGTATGTCTTTTGTGCGAACCTCACTGCGGGCTCTGCGATGGCTGCTGACTGCTGCTGTGTAGGCCAGGTGACGGCCAACAAGCTCACAGACGATGCCCTCTTGGATATATTTGATTTTTATTTGAACGACAATACCCCAGACAGATGTCCAAACGTCGGTGGATGGCATACACTGGTGCATGTGTGCCGAAGATGGCGAAATCTCGTATTTGCATCACCGCGCCGCTTGAATCTGGGACTTTTCTGCAGCAAAAGGAGACCGGTGAGGGCAATGCTGGATATCTGGCCAGCCTTGCCCATAGTGATTCAAGATGACTGGACCAGAACGCGGGATGTT
Organism: Russula brevipes; assembly: GCA_022496215.1. Taxonomy (NCBI): domain Eukaryota; kingdom Fungi; phylum Basidiomycota; class Agaricomycetes; order Russulales; family Russulaceae; genus Russula; species Russula brevipes. Next base: position 11,224 of record WTXF01000080.1, on the reverse strand, counting down.
GGGCGGGATTTGGATAACGTCGTTGCGGCACTCGAGCATCCCGATCGTGTGTGTTCCATCAACCTCTCCAATATTCCACGTTCAGAAGGGGAAGCACTCGCCGCGGCGATGCAGGTTCCATTCCCAGAGCTGACATATCCGCGGCTTGGGTCAGGTGGTAGATCTGCGCCTATCCTTTGCAATTCATTCTTGGGTGGATCCGCCCCACGTCTGTACGCACTCTGGCTGATAGGCATTTCGTTTCTGGCAATACCAAACCTACTTTTGTCTGCCAGCAACCTTGTCTCCCTTGCACTTTGGCGTGTCCCTCATTCGGGGTACATTTCACCCGAGGCGATGGCCGCCTGCTTGTCCTCGCTGAACAGGCTCGAATGTCTCCATCTTAGATTCAAATCGCCTCAACCTCGCCCCGACCAGCCAAGTCCACCTCCACGGACACGTGTTGTCCTCCCTGTTCTTACCACACTTATTTTCAAGGGCATGACCGATTATTCGGAAGACTTCCTCGCCCGCATCGATACCCCCGTACTCGACCAACTCTTCATGACATTCTTCCTGGACCTCGGCTTTGACGTTCCACATTTAAAGGAATTCATTGGTCGTGCAAACCGTCTCAAGCTGCCCAAGGAAGCCTCGGTGGTGTTTGCGTCACGGTCCATCGCACTTCAGTTGGACCGGCACCGGCACCGGCAACATCGTTCATCGTTGGACATATTGGACCCCAGGTGCGACAGGATAGGTTGGCAGGTTGATTCAATGGCCCTGCTGTGCGGCCAGCTTTCGCCTTTCTTCTCTCTTATCGAACAACTTGACTTCATCGTGTACTGTCCACCCTCTAAACCGCTAGGGGAAGACGACATACAGTCCACTCAACTCCTAGAACTTTTTCGACCATTTACTGCAGTCCGGAGTCTCCATGTATCCAGAAGTCTTGTGCCGCTCGTTGCAACTGCACTTCAGGTGCTCGATGGGCCAAGGGCCACAGAAGTGTTACCCAAGCTCCGTTATCTTTACTATGGGAGATCTGCGATGCCCGCAACTGTACCGGAAGGTATGCAGTCATTTGTCACCGCACGACAGCTCTCCGGCAAGCCGTAGCTGTCCGTCATTGGGAAGGGTTGGAGGCAGATTGGTGATTCATTGGCTTCGTCTGCTATTCATACCAGTGATGACACTTTCAGCATCTATTTGATTACAGCTGGCTGTCATTTACTAGTATATTTACTTCCCGTTCGAAGCGATCTATTACTTTTACTACGACATTATTCTGTGTCTCGAGTACGAGCAACTGCCATCCTTCAGGCTTCAGGCATGAGCCCCGTCAGCTGATTCGGATCACCGAGTCAATTTCACCCGAAAGCATTTACGCCAACTCTACCTCATCTCTTTCTCCACCTAAAACCGACGTATATTAACACTTCTAATGGTTCGCCTTACTGTGCACTCGTCCTCGAAAAGACTCTGCATAATCCTGGTATCTATTAATTCCTCGAATGCGAGTATCCGTCAGAGGTCTACCAGCCACCCTCCCACTTGATGTTCACTTTGTGCAATCTGTGCACGTATCATGCCAACTTGAATCTCACCATACGTTATCCGACCCCTAGAGAATCTACTCTGTTGTTCCCCACGGAAGTGTCCCAAGGAGTATCTGTTTCCCATGCTTTGGACACCACTCCAGCAGCTCGCGCATTTCTGGCGCGCCAAATGGTAGCCATGTGTTCGTATGAGAAGGTTCCGTTCCGCGCGTTTTTTCACGAGGGGCGCGTGACAGCCATACAGGTCGCCTGAGTACGGAATAGATATGCGTTGGACAACTGACAGAAAGTCGAGAGATGAGATACGGAACGCATCTGAAGGAAACCCGTAAAGAAGCGACCTCGCCTGCTGCTGCCTCGCGCCCGTTAGCCCCGTTCGCTAGCGGAACACCTTCGTAGATGAATCGAAGCTTGAGCCAGCGCAGTGCGAGTCAATGTTGTCGTTCAAAGCGCCGGCGCTTGAAATCGTGACCGACGACGGCGACGCGTGTCGGATATGCGCCTGTGAGCTGGCGAAGCGAGCGATGAAGAACAGCACGTCTTGGAATGACTCGAGCGCCGCGTCTTCAGTAGTGGTCACTCGCGTGAATCCGCAAACGGGAGAAGGCCCCATCGCGCGCGCGAAACGCAAGTACGATTAATTCACCCTTGGAAGTCGTGCTGAACGGAGAAGTGTGGTCCCTGATTAGGACGATAATGGCATGAATCTATCGAGATGGAACGTCGCGCGTCTCGAAAGCACTCACCCGCCGAAGACCAAGAAAGCCTGAGAATTTTTGATGGCAATTTGAGAGCTGGTTAGGGGGGGGCGTTTGATTGTGAGGGGATCTGCGGGTCGAACCGCGCTCACCCTTGGGTTGGGATATGTGTGCGCGGAAAATGAATGGACGCCGGTGTTCCTTCTGGTATGAAGCAAGTACTGTAGCCACGAATCTTCGAAGCTTCGACCTTCGCATCCTCGGGGTGCGCCCCGGTCCAAATTCCGTGACCAGGTACGATGACGACGTGATCGGGGCCCAACGCGAAAGGCCGTGTCGGTGACGTTTCTGAGATGCTGCGAAGAAGCGGGGATATCCCGAGCTGGGGAATACAGGAAGCGGATGTTGAGGTTGAGCAATAAAGAGAATGCGAAAGAGGGCACTGAGGAGGAGGGAGATTTCCCTGGTCAGGCGCGCGGGCACGAAGGACTTTGGAAAAAGGAGCGATGTCTGAGATTGAGGAATTCTCCTGGAGTGGGCACGTCTTTGATTTATTAGAGGCAGAATAATGTCGCTCGCATCGTCTCGAGCGTTCGTCTCGAGCTACGTGTCCCATTCTACCGTCTTGCGGCCCACAGAATACCAACACTGTGGACGTCGTATAGAGGTCTCTTGCGTGCCTCACTCAGTCTAATTTTCCGTCAAGGCTCAGTTCAAGACCCATGCTCGACATTCACTTTTTTTCCCCTCACTTGTCCTAGGTGCGGTCACACGTTCTTTCTTCCGTGATCACCGTCGGTCCGTCACACGACGAGTCCTGCGCTTACAAAGATTCAACTGGAGAAGGGGGAGAGTTCAACTCGTCCTTGATCTCACTCATTTTGACACGACCAGTCGCTTGACATTTCCAAAACGGCCAAGCAAGGAGTTGTGTGTCTACGTTCTTTACTCCGGCTTTTTGAACGCCCGATATGTGCCAGCAGAGGTCACCTCAGAACGCGGCGTATAGTCGAGGATGTTCTGGTTCGTCTCTTCCCTTCCTCATTCCATGCTCGTAATTCAGCGTTGCCATAGTCCTGGGGACATCGCCTTTTCAACCGCCCGATTTTCACAGCTGGCTTCTTCAAGCCCAATATCTATAACGGGCCCCTTCCACGGTTCAAACCCCAGCCTGACCACATCTTTGGCATGATCCACAAACGCCGCACCGCCCGAAATCGGCGCATCGAGCGCCAGCGAACTCTCATGTATCAACTCAAGGACCCCCAAGTCGAAGACCAATTCGAAAGCAGCCTCGCGGATTTCCATGCGACGTTTCAGCGTGACGCTGCGCGTGCGATGGGGCCAACGCCGCCGGATCACTTGCGCCAGCTCAGGGCAGCGCGACGCGAGAAGGTCGCCAACAAGACACGCGAACGTAAGCGCGAGGCGCGCGGGGAGGTGCTCTCGGCCACGCGCCGCCGGTCTCGCCTCGGATTCCCTGCGCACGTGCTGGCGCGCTGGGCGCCCGCGGTGCGCAGGGCTAATCTGCTTGCGCGGCGGAGTGCGAGCGAGGTCGGATACTGGGGCGGGTGAAGCGCGCGCTGGGCTATGGAGGAGCAACCGGAGCCTTCGAGAGGGGGAAGCACTGACGCAGTGGTCGAAGGAGCGCGGTGCTTCAAGCTTCAAGTTTCAGGAACGAGGCAAGCTTGACGTCGCTCGACAGGCTTGACTGAAACCGTTTAGGAATCGAGTTGGACGAGTGGGCGCCAATTTGGATATCGCACAAGGAAGGTTGTCTATTCGTGTCAAATTTCATGGCTACACTTTCAACGATCTTGGGTATTAAGACACTGATATACATCGATGCTAAGTACAGGTGAAGGTACAAAGCGCGGCACTGCATATATACTGCGATCGCAGAACTAGCGTCGCTTGGAGATAGTAGATCGCTATTTGAGCGCAACTGACCTGTCGAGAAATACATAGACGAATGTCTATTTCAATCGACTTGAAATTTTACTCAAGCGGAGGATGTTGGATCTTGAAATGAAATGATATGTTCTGTTTACTGCCCGATGCCTGTCAGCTTTCTCCGTACTAATGCGCCCAATGGGTCTGAAATCTCCCAGGGTGTCTGAAATACATTTTTCACATTTTATCTGCTTGCTCAATCCCCTCGGAGTTTTACGGGATCTATTCTACTAGTAATAACAGTTGTATCTATTTTTTTACTAAGGAATACAAGGTCTGGAAGTAGTCGAGAAACAGTTGCCGGAGTGAACAAACAGGGACACAGTTGATAAAGTCTTGTTCACCACGCTAATATTCACTCCCAGAGCCCAAAAAATTTGACAGGACACCTATACTACATTAGACTACGAGGGCACATGCTCTTCAAGCTTCCGGTGCACTGTGCCCGTGTTCAAGAGCGATGAAGAGGCAGCGTGACAAAACATTCGAAATTCAAGCTCCACCGTATTGACGCGCGTGTGCGGATTTAGAGTTTGTTTAGTCTCGGTTCCATCCGTTGACTCCAGTGACCTTGCCGTTGATGTGGCCGGTGGACATTCAATTTTACCGTGACAAAAGTGTGACAAGCTTCATTAGTGTCTCTTCATTGCTCTTGAACACGGGCACAGTGCACCGGAAGCTTGAAGAGCATGTGCCCTCGTAGTCTAATGTAGTATAGGTTCCTGTCAAATTTTTTTGGGCTCTGGGAGTGAATATTAGCGTGGTGAACAAGACCTTATCAACTGTGTCCCTGTTTGTTCACTCCGGCAACTGTTTCTCGACTACTTCCAGACCTTGTATTCCTTAGTAAAAAAATAGATACAACTGTTATTACTAGTAGAATAGATCCCGTAAAACTCCGAGGGGATTGAGAAAGCAGATAAAATGTGAAAAATGTATTTCAGACACCCTGGGAGATTTCAGACCCATTGGGCGCATTAGTACTGGCTTCGTAATTTGAGAGAACTTTGTAATTATTTTGCCGGGTTCCAATGCGAAACGTGAAACGTGAGAATTTCGGCCAACTACGCTACTACAGCATGAAGATGTGGTGACATGTTGACACGTTGACAGCCCAAAAAGATTTTGACCGGTTGACCCCTCACCGTATCGTTTGGAAACTGTCCGAGTCGTATGCCCTGCGGCCTGCGCGTCTAAACGGCCTGTCTACCCTGCCATCCAGCAAACAATGGGCCCTCATAGGTTCGTCCATGAAAACTCATTGACCCATTTTCCGAAATGACTGTGTTTTTCACACAGTTCCACTCGAAACACTGTCCAGAGTCTGGTTACCTTCCTGCCCAATATCATCGCTCAACATGTACTTCCTCGTGCCACAGGGACTGACGGTTCCTCGGGAGACTTGGAGGTGGGGGAACATTTCACACACTGTCAGGAAGAGTTCGATGGACTGCGGGGCTTATGTACGTCTTCTGTGCGAACCTCTGCGATGGCTGCTGACTGCTGCTGTGTAGGCCAGGCGGCGGGCAACAAGCTCACAGACGATGCCCTCCTGGATATATTTGATTTTTATTTGGAAGACAATAATCGTCTCGCTGGCATATATGGAACGGCCGATAAATGGCATACACTGGTGCATGTGTGCCGAAGGTGGCGAGACCTCGTGTTTGCATCACCGTGCCGCTTGAATCTGCGACTTCTCTGCAGAAAAGATACACCAGTGAGGGAAATGCTGGATATCTGGCCAGCATTGCCCATAGAGATTCACGATGATTGGACCGGAACGTGGGACGTCGGGCTAGAAAATATCGTTGCGGCACTCGAGCATCCCGATCGTGTGCGTTACATCTACCTCGGCGATGTTCCAAGTTCAGTAGGGGAAGCACTCGCCGCGGCAATGCAGGTTCCATTCCCAGAGCTGACACATCTGTGGCTTTGGTCAGATGGTGAATCTATATCTGTCCTTCCCGATTCGTTCTTGGGCGGATCCGCCCCACGTCTGCGCATACTCTCACTGAGGCGCATTTCATTTCCGGCACTACCGAACCTACTTTTGTCTGCCAGCGACCTTGTCCACCTTTACCTCACGCATCTTCCCCATTTGGGGTACATTTCACCCGAGGCGATGATCGCCTACTTGTCCTCGCTGAACAACCTCGAATTTCTTCGCCTTGGATTCGAATCGCCTCAATCTCGCCCCGACCAGCCAAGCCCACCTCCACAGACACGTGTCGTTCTCCCTGCTCTCATCGGGCTTACCTTTGAGGGCATGACCGATTATTCGGAAGACTTCCTCGCCCGCATCGACACCCCCGTACTCAAATACCTCTTAATGACATTCTTCCTGGACCTCGTCTTTGACGTTCCACATTTGAAGCAATTCATTGCTCGTGCAACACGTCTCAAGCCGTCCAAGGCAGCCTCGGTGGTGTTTAACTCACGGTCCATTCAACTTGTGTTGGAGGGGGAGCAATCTCTTCCACTATTGGAAATCAGGTGCGACAGGATAGATTGGCAGGTTGATTCAATGGCCCTGGTGTGCGGCCAGCTTTCGCCTTTCTGCTCTCCTGTCGAACAACTCGACTTCGTCGCGTCGAAGTACTTTCCGCCCTCTAAACTGCAATGGGAAGACGACATAGAACCCACCGAATTCCTTGAACTTTTCCGGCAATTTACCCCAGTCCGGACTCTCCTAGTATCCAGGAGTCTTGTGCCGCTCATTGCAACTGCACTGCAGGTGCTCATTGGACCAAGGACCACAGAAGTGTTACCCAACCTCCGTGATCTTTTCTTGGGGGGATCTCCGATGCCCGGAACTGTACAGGAAGCCATACAGCCATTTCTCACTGCACGACAGCTCTCCGGACAACCCGTAGCTGTCCATCATTGGGAAGGGGTGGATGCAGATAGGTGATTGATTGGTGTCATCTACTTTTCATACCAGTCACACTCAGCATCTATTTGATCATTGCTCACTGTTCTCATTTTACTTTCCATTCGAAGCCGTCCATTACTTTTACACAGACATCACTATGACCCCTATGTTGAAGTAGGAATGACCAGATTAATGACCGCCAATGCAGCTGGGAAGGATCCTGAGGATTGTTATTCTGTATTTCGAGTGCGAGCCATCTTTCAGGCATAAGGCCCATTGGCTGATTTGGATCACTGAGACAATTCCACCCAAAAGCATTCACGCCAACTCTACCTCATCTCTTTCCCCAGCTACAACCGGTGTATATGACTGATTTACACTCCTAATGGTTCGCATCGTTGTGCACTTGTCCTCGAACAGACTACGTAATCCTGTCGTATATTAATTCCTCGATTGTAAGTATCAGAGGTCGACTTGTGCAATCTGTGCTTGTATTATCTCACCATACGTTATCCGACCCCCCAGTGAATCTACTGCTTTCCCCACGGAAGTGTCCCAGGGAATATCTGTTTCCCATCCATTGGGCACCACTCCAGCAGCTCCCGCATCTCTGGCCCGCCAACGTGACCGCAGTGCGTTCGCATGTGAAAGTTCCGTTCCGTGCATTTTTTCAGGAGGGGCGTATGACAGCCTTAAAGATCGTCGGAGTGCGGAGTCCATGCCTTGGACAACTGACGGAATGTCGAGAGATGAGATCGATGAGATACGGAACGCATCTGAAGGAAAGAGTCACCTCGCCTGCTGCTGCCTCGCGCTCGTCAGCCTCGTTCGCTAGCGGAACACCGTAGTACCTGAATCGAAGCTCGGGCCAGCGTAGTGCGAGTCGATGTGGTCATCCAAAGTGCCGGGGCTTGAAATCGTGGCCGCCGACGGTGATGCGTGTCAGATATGGCGCTGGCAAGCTCGCAGAAGTGAGCGATTGAGAATAACACATTTTGGAACGAGGCATCTTCAGTGGTCACTCGCGTGAACATGACCGCAGACGGGAGAATTCAGACCTGTCACGCGCACGGAACGCAAGTATGATTTACCCTCGGACATCATGCTGAACGGAGAAGTGTGACCCCAGATTAGGGCCATGAATCTCGGAATGGAACGTCGTGTCTCGAAAGTACTCACCCGAGAATCTTCGGTGGAAATTTGAGATCTTTGAGAGCTCATGAAAGGGTCGAGACATTTGATTGTGAGGCAAAAAGCGCAATCGGGGCGAATCTGGGGATGGAATCGCGCGGCTCACCCTCGGGATATGTGTGCGCGAATGGACGCTGGCGTCCCTTTATGGTATGAAGCAAGTAGCCACGAATTTTCAACGTCCGCGTCCTCCGTGTGCGTCCCGGGCTAAATTCCATGACCAGATACGATGACGAGGTAATCGAGGCCCAAGGCGAGGGGCAGTGTCGGTAACGCTTCTAAGATACTGTCAGTGTGAAGAAGCGGGGTATCCCGAGCTCAGCTGGAGAATAAAGGAAGCGAAGGTTGAGCAATAGAGCGAGAATGCGAAAGAGGGCATTGAAGAGGAGGGCGTTCAACCTGGTGGGCACGAAGGGCTCTGGAAAAAAAGCATGGCGAGTGAGGCTAGGCTAGTGAGGAGTGAGGCCCAGCCGGAAATGCGGAGAATCAGGTAAAACGAGTGAGAATACCATCGGCAATTTGTTATCATTTTGTCTCATTTTCCAAATCGAACAGGGCGGACATATAATCAATTCTGATTAAATTACCGAGAGTGCCCTCAAATGATTGCTCGCGTTCGACATCGTTTTGATAATATGTTTATACAATTTATTATATTTTTGCGAATGCCATTGAATTGCATTGAATTACATAGAATAGTGACAGTCAAATAAAATAGAATCTTATTGAACTACCTAGAACAAGTGTTTTTGAATACCATAGAGCTACATCTAATGAAGCTAATGAAGTCGATTGAAGCCGGTGCCGAGTCAGAAAGGAGATCCGCTAAGCAGAAGTCACCTTGCGAGTGGCCGAGGCTTTCTGGGGGTAATCGCGTTAAGAAAATTGTATTCTCTGGGTAGAATAAAGGAATGACATACCGCTGCCAGTGCGTTCTTTCTTTTCCTTTGCTCTGTATAACTGTACAAACGAAAACTAGAGTTAGCACGGTTGTTTGGTTATCAATATACACCACCTAGCCGCAGTTCGAGCGTTACCAGCCCGCCACCAGTCTTTGCCAGTATGCCCAGCAACCGTCCGCACATCGAAGTTAGGTGCCAGCACCAGCACGAGCTCCTTCAGCTGGCCCCCCAGCGCGCCAAACAGCGCCGCCGGGCGCAAGCCATCATACAGCGTGCTCGCAACTCGCAGCATCACCCGCTGCAGTGGGCGGCCGGGCGCGAGCGCCGTGGCGAGGCCGGGGCCGGTGTCGAGCGCGGCGAGCGCGGGCACGGCTGCAGGTGGCACCTTGCCGGTGTCGGGGGGCATGCCGACGAAGTGGGGCAGCGCGAGATGCGTGATGTGCAGGCGCGTGGGGAGGAAGCAGTCGAAGAACGCATAGGGGAGCGTGTCCGCGAGCAGGGTGAAGCGTGCGAGCGCAGGCAGTGCCACAGCGAGGACATCCGCGTCGAACGCGGGTGGCATGAGCGCTGCGACTTGTGGGTCTGCCTCCAGGGCTGTAGGTGTGCCACGGGACAGGCATTGGACCCAGGGACATGCAGGGCTGGGCCAGTGGGTCAGAGGAGGTAAGACATGAACGAGAAGGGAATAAACTGGAGCAGGATGAAAGGGGCTGTCAACCCGATGAACGCGAATGGCCGCAAGCACACTGGCGCGGACCCGGTCGATTTTTGGCTGGCCGAGCCAGACCCATTGCTGGGAGGCCATTGACCCGGATGACGAACGCGTGAGGGGTTGCGGGATGCGCGAGGGGACGCGAGGAGAGGCGAGGCGTGCGAGGATCGGCTCACTGTTCTTGCACTGGCCGTGGGTCCCTAAGGAGCATTGCACCCTGTGGACGCCAAGGCGAGCGGGAGAATGTCACGGGCGCGCGGCGGGTCCGAGTGCGACTGCGTGCAAGTGATGAACGCGACTGGTCACGCGCACACTGGCGCAGACCTGGACGACGGTTGGCTGGTCGAGCGAGTTGCTGGGGAGGCCGCCACCTACCTAGATGAAGACGAAGTCGCTCGCGCGCATCTTGAGGGCGCGGAGCCTGCATCAATGAGTGAGTCCGGAGTCGAGCACCTTGCCACACTCACAACCGCTCCCATCTTCAGAGCCCCAGCGGTTTGGGGCGCGATTTCGAGTCCGAGAGCGAGGCGGTCGAGGCACCACAGCCGCATATAGTCAGGGCCATGTGCAAAGAAGCTGCTCGCGCGCAGCTCAGCTTGAGGGCGCAGAGCCTCCAGGCTTGCGGGACAACGAGATAGTTTGGCTAGCTGAGGTGGAGGCCGCCGTGGAGATCGCAGGCGTTGAGGAGAAAATGGGTCCTTGCCTCGCCGAGAGTGAGTCCGGGGCCGGGCACCTTGACACGCTCGCGACCCCTCCTGTTCTTTCTGACACGCGTTTGAAGGACCCCAGATGGTCGACGATGGGGGTGCTTGATGGATGCGGGCAAAGTTCGACTAGGACGACAGCAAAGGACTTGGCACCGACACCAGGGGGGATGTCACCGGCCTAGAGAATGCGGGCTGGCTGCCGGGGGCCTAGCCGCTCGAGCTGTCTGCCATGACGCTTGTGACGCCATCTTACTGACTGTTTTCATGATGGAGACGAGAGGATTAGAGGAAAGAGAGAGATAAAAGGAGGGGTTGCTAATCGGCACGCGGTGTCTTGAGAGAGAAAAAAAAATGGGGCAAGGAGTGGGCAAGGACGGGGTGTTTTCCACTCCAGTTGAGTCGAAACCGATTTGCCACTCATTTCTATGCACGGAAATATTCCCAAGTCGCGTTTCACTTAGCACAACACAGCACAACACACAAGATTGCACGATCAGATTTATTGATCAGATTCTATAATCTCAAATATCATCAATTGGATCTATATTATATTATTTCGTTTGGTCAGAATTGACACCATTTGTATATATTTGTCCGGATTCTACCTGATTATACGCATTTTTCGCTGGGAGTGATATGAATCCGCAC
>WTXF01000799.1:0-10214 GCA_022496215.1 Russula brevipes | reverse complement strand
GACTGATCCCCTAGGAATGTCGCGGGGAGGGATATATCATCCGATGCAGTTTTGCGAAGGTCGAGGCTCTCCAGTGAGAGAAAAGGACGTCTAGTTTCCTTGAGAAATTTATTGAAGTCGCGATTTCTCCCATGAAATTTGATCCACGAATGCGATCGCAACGTTTAAGCGCGGCAAGTACACGACTGAGGTCCTTGGAATTCTGATTAAATGGAGCCAAGTAATCGATGACAATAGGCAAGGGGGAGAGACGAGGTGAGAAGATCGTCTTGATATGACCTGGGTTGTAATTTGTTACGAGGAGGGTCGCGTCCAGTCGAGAGCACGACGCGAACACGACACCGCGCCATCTTCTGCACACATGGATGAGTCTGAACCACCGAAACTTTTTTTTCCAGCATGCCAGTAGTCTTCGCCCTGATTCAGTCGATAATAATCGAATATCTCTAAGAGCAGCTCATCATGGAGACCATCGATTGTCAAGCTATATGAACGTTCTGTGAATTTATGACTGGCATGACTTGTGGAAATCAGTGGGGGTATCAGCAAGTTTCACTACACAAACTTTTGGTCGTGGTCGGGACCCTCCATGGTAGAAGTTAGGGGACACCGTCAGGGGCTCGCCCACCTGTCGTGTCCCGTGTCCCGTGTGGTTGTGTATTATAAGCCAGCCCAGCCCGAAATCACGATCAACTGCGACGTAAGCACAGTAAACAAATGTCAGTTTCTTTCAGCGCGTTCAAAATATTCGAGTTTTGTGCATGCACGTCATGATCACGAGTCTATATCTATATTTCGTTATAAAATCTTTGTACTATGTCCGTTGTCCATTGCGATGTAAATAAGTTATGGAAAAAATGTCCTGAACAACATCCGTAACAATCGTAGAGTTTCAGGAATATATCGTACGTATCATATCATATCGTAAAGTTATCCATCAAGCGTTTGAATGTCTGTGTTGAATATGGAAAAAATCAATCAATGATCAAGCAGTCTGGGCCGCGGCAACCCGCAATCCCAGTTCCAGACGACCGGCCGCCTTGTCCATATTACGGAAGACCTCGACTGCTGGGGCAGGCGGTGTGGCTGGTAATGGGGTCGATTCCAACGAAATCGACTCGAATGCGGAGGATGACGAGCCGCACGAGTAGAGCGACCCAGATGACGACCCCGACGTGCACGAGTAGCACAACCCGGAAGACGTTTCCTCCCAGGGACGTGATGACACCGCTTCCGTTCGTTCCTCGCCCATCTTCTGACACAACTTCTTCGCCATGCGATCCGTCCATCCCCATCTCGCGGCCTCCCCCTCTGTCAGGAAGAACGTGTCGATCGCGAGCACTTCCGCCCGGATCGCAGCCAACGAAGGCCGATGCTCCGGCCTCGCGGAAAAGATCTTCGTGAGCAGCGTATAGGCCGCGTCCGACACGGGGAGGAAATCGTACAGCATCGCGCGATCCACAAGGTAATCGCTGTAGTTACGGTCATCTGGAGAAGCCAATTTCCATGGGCGTACGCTGGCAATTATCTCGGCGAGAATGCAACCAAGTGCCCAGATGTCGCCTCGGACCGTAGAATAGGGGTCATGGTGAGGTGCCAACGACTCTGAGATATAGATTAGCGACAGGACAATGCGCTCCAGTGAGGAAATTCATACCTGGGCTCATGAAGCACGATGTTCCGCAGGAAGATGCCGTCATGTTGTTCGTGGTGGCAAGACCAAAATCCGCGATGAACACGTCGATGTCTCCGCTGAGGGAAGAGACCAAAACGTTCTCTGGCTTGAGATCCCGGTGATAGACCCCACGGGAATGACAGTACTCAAGCGCATCGATGATTTGGATGAACACGCGCTTGATCAGCTCGTCCTCTCGGAAGAGCGTGAGCTTCCTGATGACGGAGTGAAGATCGCCAGCACAGAGGTCATAGACGAAGAACGTGAAGAAACCCGCGTCAATCTCACGATGGAATGTGAGCACGTGAGGATGGGATGAAACTCGCGCGTGGAGTTGAGTTTCGCGGGTCTGGTAGTCGTCTGGGCCAGCCTTCTCTACACGCTTGACGGCATAATACACCCCAGACCGTGTGTCAATGGCACGATAAACGACGCCAAAGGACCCCGCACCCAGGACTGCCTCAATCCTGAGCGCACCGTTGTCAATGGTCTGACCCAGAAGCCGGGTTACACCCACAGGATAGGAAGGCATTGAGGGAGGGGGTCGAAGGATTGCAACCAAGCCCCGATTTCTCGGGACTTAGTTGACTGAGTTAATCGACAGTAAAGGTCAGGTAGTGAGTGGTGATGAGTGGTAGGTAGTGGGTGGTAAATGAGTTTCTTGATACCAATACGCTTGCTGAAGTAGCCGTTTTTATAACGTTCGGTAACTTACAAGATAGGAGTCTTGCGAGCCTAGGTAGAGAAATGGAATGACGAATAAATGAGGCTCATAGTCATAGTAATAGCCCCTGCAGTGGCTCACTCCACAAGTCGTGCACCTCAAGACTCAAATGTTGGCATGCTCTCATTGCCCGTGATCATCGAGAGTTCGAGACTGAGTTAAGAAGAATTCAAATATTCAAACTGCAATGACGTTCAGATGAGCATGGCCATAGCCAGAGACCGGGCAACGAGAGTCACGAAGCGAAACCGAAATATTGTCACTTTGACAAGACCGATGCATTATCTCCGAGTCCCGAAGGTAGAATGATGACGAGGTCTGGGGCACGATGAACGTGAAAAATCAACCAGAAGTGCATTTCCGGGTGGGAAAACGACGCAGCGCAGCATTCCCGGCGGAGAATAACATGACAGGAGGGGCTAGGACAGCGAGGTATCACGGAATGAAGACTCCGGGGCATCGTTCAGGCTAAGATTAGTTACGAGACGTGAGATATCGCCGGAGCACCCCGACCACCATGACGCGCTCGAGCTGCCGGACTCTGGCATGCAAAACACTAAATGGGTTGGAAATCTGCAGAAACTTGAAGGCATCACCTTGCCATTCAGAAACGATGTAGTCAGCGCGAAATAGTCAGAGAAATCAATGACGCGGTGACTGATCCTGATCCTGGGGGATGTTTCGAGCGACGAGGTGCTTGCAACGTGGAAGTTGAACGCGTTAAGCCCCTCTGCTGGCTGATGGGAGGGAATGGGAATGGGAATGACACGGAAAACGGAAACGTGAATGCCGCCGGTCGTCGTTGCCCCTAACCTGAAAGTGAACTGTCTTATCTTATCTCATCATCTCACACGCTGGCTTTTTGGCTGCTGGCTCTTGGTCGTGATCCGAGCCCACCACCTACAGCACCAACCCTCGACACCATTGGCCAATACTCTGGTCGCCCGACCACAGAGGTTGCTACAAACAGCAGCAGCACACTCTTCCCTCCTTATCCACATTCCCCGTACTAAGGTTTCTCGATCTGGCGACTCCATCAACGCCCGACCTCTCCTCCGAGCTGTTGACTGGACTGCGTATGAGGGACAGAGCTGGGCGGATGTTGGATCCGGGGTAGGCGAGAACACCACCTTGCTTGGGGTGAGTGCGAAATGAACTACACGAAACCTACGTCATCACTGTCTCATACTCTCTTCATCAGATTATCCTTTTATCCCTCCATGAGCGAGCCACTCACTTATGTGCCATACGCAGACCCTTGTCGGGAATTTGTCACCTCGATCTGGTGGTCCTCCTCTTTCGCCCTCGCCCAAGTCGCGTCCTAACAATGAGGCCGTACAACTCGTTTTGTTTGCGCATCGACCGCGTACTTCAAGCGGTGCGTTCTATGACTATACTGCACGTCACTGTGCCGTAGGGGACGAGGATCGTGTCAGTCTGCGTCAAAGTATGTTCCCCGAAAGAATTCGGCCTTGTAAAAGACTATAAGGTCATTCATCGTGGTAAACCATGCCACGCTTGGCAAAGCGCCTCCTCGACCTTCCCTTGGTGGCCTCAGTAATGGGGCAGACACGTCGGGCAAAGGGTTTTCAAGACTTTTCTAGTACAACCCGAGCTTTTACTTCTGGATGAGCATCTTAGTGCGTAGTAGGTTCCTCTTCTATGTGAAGCTGGACTGACGAGCGTTCATTGACTTCAAAACGCGCCCTACTCTGCTTTCTCTACTCATTCGGTTCACTTCTCCAATAGCCCTCACATCATCATGGGCCTCCGCACGCAGGACCTGATCCCGAATGGGTCACTCACATTGACATTCTGCATGTCGACCACGATGCTAGCCTGCGCCGGACCTCGACCCCGTACGACAGTTTGAACGAGCATTCTCGCGAGTAGGCGAATCCAGCTTCTCGAAGATCGTCCTTTCTCTGGTCGTCACATGCCCGCCTGAACTAGAGCAACGTACGATATCAAGAGCGTCACGTGAGATTGCTGAAAAATTTCTCATGCTCCGAGTTCTGTACGTGCCGCTCTATTGCGGATCGCGCGCGAGCCCCGCCCGCCTAGATTAGTATAGGTTTTGAAAGACATCAACTGGACGATTCGCGCTGGGGATCGTTGGCACCTCCCGGGTCCGGAAAACCACGCTGTTATCCGTCCTGACTGGCGACTACCCCCAATCCTACACCCAACGCGCACCAACGTCGGCGCTCACGGTCTTTGGTGCACCCTGCCACACGCGACCACCCAGCTTTTTCACGGTCTAAACACTCGCCGTTTTATTGACATCCTACGTCATATAACATGAAGCCACACGCACGGCCCTTCCGAGAACAAGTGATTGTGACATCTAGATAAATCTGAATTCTTCCGTGTAGTAGTTTCTTGGACTTGGCCGCCTTTGATAGTTAGTCGGATGTGGAATCAGGCGTGTCCACACGCCTTGAGATTTTAGGAGCTTGCACTGAGTTCTGCTATCATCGCTGCGCGGTCGGCTGGTTGATTGGACCTTCACCACCATACTGTTGAAGCGCAGTGGGGACGTAAACGCGATCTAAGCATCATCAAGCGTTCAGTACATTCAGTTCTGGTATTGTGCTGGACAAAGTATGTAATGCGGCGAGCACATCAACTATATCTTCTTGCGTCCTCGCCGAGATGATTGCCAACGTACGTCCACAGAAATTGGCTTCTCCAGAAGAACACGACCACAGAGATTACCTGTGGGTCACACGATCCTGCACGGTGTCCTCCCCGTGTCGGACGCGGCCTACACACCCCTCACGAAGATCTTCTCCGCGAGGCCGGAGAGTCCGCCTTCGTTGGCAACCATCCGGGAGGAAGTCCGCGCGATCGACACGCTCTTCCTGACAGACGGGCAGGCCGCAAGATAGAAATGGATGGACCGCACGGCGAAGAGAAAGTGGTGTCGGAAGATGGGCGAGCGACGAACGCGAGCGGTGTCATCACTAAACTGGCACGGTTACGGAAACGTCTTCTTCCGGGCCGGGTCTGGCACTCATGCTACTCGTTGCGGTTGCGGCTCGTCATCGCGTCATCCTCCATATGTATATTCGAGTCGATCTCGTTTGAATCTAGCCGTTCACCAGCCACACCTCCTGCTCCAGCAGCTGAGGGATTCGTACGGACAAAGGCGGCCAGCCGTCCGGAACTGGGATTGCTGACACGCATGACACTACCGCGTGAGGTGCGGAGACAGCTGCAGGAGGATGGCTGCTCTGGATCGAATCCAAAGGGGAAGAAATGGTACTCTGGCCGAATCACACCCCACGTCTCTGGCTTGATACCAATCCAGGAGCGGGGTGGAAAATATTACCCATGCACCGTATTAACAAGAACTCTATTTCGTCGTTGGACATTGTGCGAGCCCATACATGAGACGGAGACACTCTCACAGATTAAGATTAAGAACCAATAGCTTCCAAAACTGGTAGGTACAACGGATGAGAGTACTTACGAAGGTTCGGAGTCGACCTTTATTCACGACCTCAAGTGAGCTTGCGGAAATCAGAGATATCGTGCGTTGTACCCGGAAACGGAGAAGATGAGTGAATGACAGGATGTCTAACTACCCTCAAAACACCGTGTGAGAGAGATGGGGGCCAACGGTTGCTGTACTCGCAGGACGAAGCCACCGTCGAAGCCGGTAGCGATTGCCTCCCGCACGCACATTTTCGCCCGCGGGGCAAGGCGTTGTACAACTCCGGAGAGACGACCCCAATACGCGAACGGAGCTGGGTGGTCGCGTGTGTACGACAGGGCGCACTAAAGACCTTGAGCGTCGACGTTGGTGCGCGTTGGGTGTAGGATTGGGGGTGATCACCAGCAAGGTCACCAGTCAGGGTGGATAAGAGCGTGGTCTTCCCGGAACCTGGGCTGAGTGTTGTTATGGTTCCCGGGGTCTCCTGGGATAGTGGGCAACGTACCATTCGAGCCTTGGAGGTGCCAACGATCCCCCATACGGCGTCGACTCGGAGGTCCAACCGCGCAGGCCAGCATCGTGGTCGACATGCAGAATGTCAACGTACGATATCAAGAGCGACAAGTGAGGTTGCACTCTTCTTCATGTAAGTGAAATATACTAGTTTAACATAGGCCTAAAAAGACATCAACTGGGTGATCCGCGCTACGGTCACTGAACGAGGATGCCCGTGAGTAGGCGAATTCAGGTTCTCGAAGATCGCTTTTTTCTCCGGTCTTCACATGCCCGCCTTGAACTAGAGCGATGTGAGTGATCTATTTGAGGATCAGGTCCTGCAAGCGAAGGGCCATGACGATATGAGGGTTATTGGAGATGCGAACCGGGTGGAGCAGAGAGAGGCTCAGAGAGCAGAGTGGAGCGCGATTTTGGAGTCTAGTCCAGCTGGAATGAACGCTCGTCAGTCTGGCTTCACATAGAATAGGAACCTACTACGCACAAAGGGGCCCATCCAGAAGCAAAAGTTGGCTGTGCTAGAAGAGCCTTGACAAGCCTTGCCCGACGTGCCTGCCAATGACTGAGGGCAACCAAGGGAAGGTCGAAGAGGTGCTTGAGTCCCAGTTTGTATGTCAACTCTTCGAACCCTCCGCGTTGTCTCTTCTTTCTGTGAGGAGGCGCTTTGCCAAGCGTGGCATGGCTTGTCCACGATGAAGGACCTTATAGGTCTGTTACGACGCCGAATTCTTCGGGAAACATACTTTAACGCAGAGTGACACGATCTTCGTCCCGTACGGCACCGTAACGTGCAGTACAGTCATAGAGCGCACCGCCTGAAGCACGCGGTCGGTGTGCAAACGAGACGAGGTGTATGGCCTCAGGACGCGACCAGGCGAGAGCGACGGAAGAGGACCACCAGGTGGGGGTGGGGATATACGCAAATTCACAACAAGGGTCTGCGTATGGCGCATAAGTGAGTGGCTCTCTCATGAGGGGATGAAAGAGTAATCTGAAGGGAGTAAGAGACTCAGCTCTACGCCACGCGTCATAGCCGACCGACTAGGGGCCAGATTGTGAGGAGAAAATGCGTTTATGCACGGCCCGGGGTGGGCAGTGTGGGACTCAAGTCATCGGGGATAGCCAATGGCCTCCGACCCACCAAAACCTCACTGTTAAAATTCGAAGGTGTCCTTTGCCACATAGCCGTGGCTCCCATGTGTCTTTACCAATCGTATAGTCGCTTTGTTACACTTGATTTTGCGGCGGTGATTTTGTCAGTCGTTAGTCATTCGTTTATTACTCGGGTCAATCTTGTTTTGTCTCGTCGATCACATCGTGTTATTTGATGAATATTTTAATAATTCCTTGTGCGAATTGTGTGGTGACGTTGCAGGTTCATTGTTTTGTCTTTTGAGGTGCTCGGACTGGCTGCTAGGTTACCCGGGTGGTCGGTATGGGCACCGTATGGGCACGGTGTTGCGGTGGAAAATGTGGTGTCCTGGTGGGGGGACGCGGTGTTGCGGTGGGGGGACACGGTCACGCGGTGGGGGACGCGGTGTCACGGAGTTGTCGCGGTGGGGAGAGCGCTGCGGTGGGAAGGGCGTGTGTTGCGGTGGGGTGTTGAGTCGCAGGAGGGATGGCGTTGCAGAGGCTGTCCCTCTGGTGTGTATGGCGGTTTCCCCGCCCATTTGTCTGCCAATTCGGGTTGGTTGGTGCTGTTAGTGTTACGCATGGGTGAGGACTGGGCGAGGGAGAAGGGGGGGGCACCGTGCGGTTGGCAAGTTCTCACCAGGGCGTTTCGGCTTATGTCGTGAATAATATCTACTGCACTGTTGAGTAGGAGTGGAGTAGGCTGGTGGACCCTCCGGGCATTCAGGCCATATATTCAGGTCTGGGTGCGTGGATGGGGTGGGGCGCTGGTGCGTCCTCCTGGAGGTTCAATTGTTGGGTCGTCGGTGGCTTGCAACTTCAATTTTGGGACTTCTTTTTGGGCTGGGGCCTCGTGGCGTTTACGTAGTTGACTTTCAGTAGGGGTATGTGTTGCTTCTGGTCGCGTTTGAATTGTTCCTGGGTGGATCGTTTCGGCATCGGCAAAAGGACACAGGGGTTGTTCCGTTACGGAGGCTTTCTGAGGGGAAGATTCTCGGCCGTGTTCAGTACCTTTTCTCGGGTGGTGGAGAGGTGTCTAGTTCTAGTCTCCGGTGTGGGGGGTGGGAGGACAGTGGGGTAGCATGTGGTGCGTGTTTAAGAGCGTCGAAGCGGTGAGGTGTGTTCAACGTTCAATGTTCAACGTTCGTTCAACTTTCGACGTGTTTACATGTTCACGCGTTTCCCACCTTCACGCTTCACGTCCAGCTGGACGGTTGGTTCTGTTTTATACATATAAGGCCTATATATGAAGTATCAGGCGGTGTCTATGTATCTATTTATGTCGGGGAGGCGTTGGGGCTGGGGTGCGTGTTGAGGCCATTGAGGCTGCTCGGAACGACATTCAATACATTCAATGTTCATATTATATTATACAGACGGAATCTTCCAGTTTCAAGTGGACGGTTATGTGTGTCTTCGGGGGGTGTAACTGGGGTGTACGGTTAATTTTTCCTCGCCCTCATGCGCGGGAAAATCACACCTGGTAATGGTTCAAGCGTTCAAGGAGCCCCCCCAAAAGGCTTACATCGTGCTCAACATTTGTTCAATGTTCACAACGTGACCGGCAACTTCTCGCGTGTCCTTGGCAATTTGACAAATGCGATTTGTCAATATCATTGCCCCTGGACAGTGAGACTACACTAATAAGGCAAATTAAAAGACTTACAGGTTGTTTAACGTATGCTCGATATTAACGACGTGACCGACAATCTCCTGATTGTTCTCGACCATTTGGCCCATCCGATTGTCGAAGTCCCTGGCGGTGGTGAGGATACACTTTTAAGGCAAATTAAAAGACTTACATGTTGTTTAACGTCTGCTCAATATTAACGACGTGGCCGACAACCTCCTGACTATTCTCAGTCATTTGAGCGATGCGGTTGTCAAGATCCCTGGCGGTGGTGAGAATACACTTATAAGGCAAATTAAAAGACTTACATGTTCTTCAACATTTCCTCGATACTGACCACATGACCATCAACCACCTCAGTATCCTTAGCCATCTGAGCCTCGACGCGGAGAATATCTTGTTTGTTATGCTGAAAGCCCAGTGCCACCCGCTGGTCCAATTGGACCATGTGGAGACGCAACTGCTCCAAGATGGTGATGATCTCCCTTGGCGATGCCTGATCATGTTGTGACACCGCTGGGAGGTGCACACGCTGCTCTGCCAGGGCAGAGGGCGCAGGGGAGGCAGTGAAGGTGGTCTGGTTCATAGATAGTTTATGGAACGGAGAGGAAGTTAGAGGAAAGGGGGAAAGTAAGGTATGCCGTACTCGCGGGTTTCTAAGTCAAGTCTCAGAAAATGATGACATAACTCGTCAATTGACTTCGGGCACGAGCGTAATGACGCCACACCGCTTCAAAGTAAATTCCCCGCCCCACCCGATTTGGCAGAAATATGTATATAAACAATACAAACATGTGACTGCCCCTTCACGTGAATCTTCACGTGAATCATCAATCTTTCTCTCGTGTGCCTCAACTCCCTTCAGATTACTCTTTTATCCCTCCATGAGCGAGCCCCTCACTTATGCGCCATACGCAGATCCTTGTCGGGATTTGCGTATATCCCTGCACTCCACCTGGTAGTCCTCTTCTGTCGCTGTCGCCCAGGTCCCGTCCTGAGGCCGTACACCTAGTTCGTTTGCGCACCGACCGCGTGCTTCAGGCGGTGCGCTCTATGACTGTACTGCACGTTACGGTGCCGTACGGGACGAAGATCGTGTCAC
>WTXF01000798.1:0-10227 GCA_022496215.1 Russula brevipes | reverse complement strand
AGCAGCCCAACAGAACCCATACCTCCAAACCAGCTATAGTCTGGGTTAGGCTTTCCTTGATATTTTTCCAACGGTCGATATCCTTAGGATCGACACGGCGATCTTTAAATGCTTTGGTCACCCGGTGCACCTCTTCCACCCAAAACTTGTCCATCTCGATATAGCATCGCCTGATTTCGCGTAGGATGATGTCCATCTCGCTGAATAAGTCGGTCTCTTGAGGAAGGGGTTGGGATAGAACTGGTGACACCTGTATCAACAGTGCGGTACATCGAGGCGACAGATAGCGCGAAAGCTATGACGCACCCGTGTGGCGAACCTCCTTTATGGAATTTAATGTTCCGACCTCGTAAGACTTGCGCAAATCGACGACTTGCTCGCGCAACCTCGTCGCCATATTCACTCGCCTCTCCAAATCAGAAAAGAGCTCTGCTGTTGTATTTCCTCGGATATATCGGATAGGAACCTATCGGCATATTCCTTTGTGAGCAGCAAAAAGGCAATACAGCGCTCCTGTTGCTTTTTGAGGTCTGCGCGTAAGACAGTCACTGGCACTCTATGCCTTCCCCAAAGCCCCTACCGTGGCACATATCCTTGAAAGCATATTTCTACCAGCGTGGTCTCCTGACGCGATCTCTCTTCTTGTTTTCCTAGGTCTACGAGCTGGCCCGGTGCAGCCAGCCTGTCCCGATAGCATGCCACATAATTGAATCATATTCATATGACATTGTAAACGGCTCGAGCTGTTTCTGGCCCCTCGAGTATCAACTCATAAACCAGTAGTTGTTTACTTTCAACAACGAAGCGTTTCTGTAGGATCAAGCCAGATTCTTGGAGGTGACTATGAGCAGCGACTCATTCTTTGGGGTAAAAAAGACTGTGCTGAATGTATCTGAAGGAGTGACTAGATACATGTCCAATTAATGAAATGTATGTAAAGACCGAGGTATAACGATAACGACAAGGAAACTACCGAACAAACGTGGGATGGTCCATGTCATAACCGTGTCGCACGAGTGCGGCGTTTGGCACGTTGTTGGGTTGCTCCTCCTCCAACACAGATCCCCGCTCCGTTCGTATACTATGGAGCTATGAGACAACGAATCCGCGCTGGTGCAGCGACTTGGCGAATTCGTCGTCCAAAGTGAACACTAGAGATCTTGTGGAAAAAATCATGTGCCAGTGATAAGTCTCGGTTGCAGAATGGTGGCCTAGAGAGGGCTCGTAGCCCGTTTCCGTCGGGGATCGATACGTTTGGCTCAAATCAGAACTGGATCCCGAAGTGGAGAGTTGAGTGTGACTCGGTAGGCCTTGGTGCGTCTGGATCGTGAGGGCAGGAGGTCCTGCATGAAAGAGTTGCGCTCAACGACATTTCAAGGGCTGAGCAATCAAAACACAGCACATACCTGTTGACCCTGCCGCCAAGTGTGTGTGCCATATGTGACTCAGGACCTCGACGAAGCGTTGCTGAGCAGTGGGTGAATAATCTCGGCATTTCAGACCATCGCAAAGCTTCTGAATGGTCATGCTGGTGTCCTCGAGATCTCCATGCGACGGTCTGTCCAAGCTGGGAATAAGCGCATGCATCCTCGACATGTATTCCGTCAACGCAAGCAACCGACGGTCCGAGGAACCGTCGCCAGTCAGGTGGTGCAGCGACAATGAATCCTTCTTGCCTTTCGCGTGTGCTCGCTGCTCCGAAAGTGCATGTTCGAAAACGGCGCTGGCGTTCAGCGCCGCAAATACGATCTTCGGGTCGTGGTCCTTGCACAGACGTCGAAGGAGGATCCATAAGGACTTGGGCAGGGTCACATTCATGCCTGGGACGAGCAGAAGCGCCTTTGATATTTCCCCGATGGCATGCGAGCACGCGATGGCCCGGCGCCGCCGTAGCATTTCGTCCATCTTCTTGTGATCCTTGATGCACGAATCGAACAGGTGAGCAATCCGATCGCCAAGCGGAAGCTCGCTCCCTTTTGACGTCAATAGCGACACGATATCGTGGATACGAGCGGAAACCTTATGGCCAATGCTGTTGTCGGCATCCTGGTCGATCTGCAGATAATAGGGGATCGCCTCCACAAACGCTTCGACTTCGCTGTCCTCGCCACACGTGTGGAGGGTCGACTTGAGGGCATTCTTTTCCATTCCGGGTGTCTCCGCCACAGAATCAATCAAATAGCGATCGAAGCCGACATGTATGCGCTTCTCCCATAGCTCGCTGATCTTTTCCCGAATGCCTTTGGAACATGAGAAGGGAGCCATACAAAGGATGGCGAGAATGTGGCCCGCGTACCAGAAGGCGGAGGTTAGCGGGGTCTGGAAAGGGCACTGGCGGAATAGCAGGGGGAGACTCGTAAGGATGAAGTAGCCGGCTGCAAAGACACAAAAGAACACCAGAAGGACATTAGCGACCTCGTCGTCGATGGCGAAAAGGAACTCGACGAGGCCGACGAAGAAAAAAAGGATGGCCGCGTGCAACAGGAGGGAGATGTTCTCGACGATCCAGCGTACATGGAATACCTTGATCCCGTGGAAAAGGAAGGTACGAATCCTGACACGCCGGAGTGGCGTGTCGGGACGCAGGGTGAGCCGATTGTACCTGCGAACCCACTGTTGTACAAGCGTGGCACCGAGGCCGCAGAACAGACCGAGACAAAGACTGAGGAACCAAAGGATGTTCACGTGAACGGCATAACGTTTGGGTTGAAATGGTTCAAGCGTCGGAAGGGTGATACGTTCCCCATTGGAGATGGCAGCAAGCCCCTGCGTGACCTGCTGAAGTAGCTGAGTGTTAACATCGCCGGCATCGGGCTTGAGGCCCTTGTAACTTTCGATGAGGAATGCGGCGACAGTGACGGAGAAGACACCCGTCTATGAGGCCGTTTTACAAAGGTCAATGAGGGGCAGACGCAAAAAAAGAAGCGTGTGAAAACTCACATATACGAGGATTCCGTCCATGTCGTCCTTCCAGCGCTCAACCATAGCAGCGTCGTGCCTTTCGGCGTGGGAGATACAGAGAGCCCACATCTTCGAGGAAGGGCTATCACTGCCCCCGCCCGGGGCATCTGAAGCTAAGGTTGACGGCGATGTGATATTAGAGAAGGCGGGCAGCAAACTCCTAGGCGAGTGCAAACCTTTCGCTACGTTTCCGAGTCCCTTCTCTTCGTCTTGACTGGCAGACTTTTCGGGATCCATGATAAAGGGGGGAGAAGAGAGGAATATGAATCAACTCGACTGAAAGGACTGAAAGCCGAAGATGCGCTTTTATTAAGTCCTCGTTAGGGCGTCTGCGACATTGGAGATTGACATTCCTTCGTGGTTCCGAGTTTCTGAAGCAGGAACTTCATGCCAGTGTAGATCAGCGGATCCTACGACAGTGTCACTGGCAGCGAAATACAAAGTAGACATTCCGCACATATCCCGTGACACCTAGGGCCAGGTACAGACGCTCGCAGTTGTCAAAGTATTACTTACTACTGTATTGCTGTAATGGGCGACCGCCGGTGTGAGAGAATGTGAGAAATCGACCTTGCCCAGCTCGTCAGCGACATCCCCCTAGACGAGTCATATACGTGCATATACGCTTCCCAGTGTGCACAAGCCATGCATTACGTTCTCTATGGTATCGGATACAGCACGGCTCAACATGACCGCGCCTCGCTCGCCCACATCATCGGACCACTCATCGCGCGCTAAAAAAAGAAACCATCAACGTATCAACACTTGCGCACGAAGACGGGATAGCTCGGATACGGACAGGTGGCATTCCGGAGAGAGAATGAATCGCCACCCGTGCCTCGTCTGGAGCTTGATCCAAGTTCCCCAGTCCCCACTAGTACTTTCTGAGACATCGCCAACTTTTCTAGCGTCAGCCGCGCGCCCGACGCCTCCCTGCGCATGTCGTGTTTCTCGCAATACTTGATGCAATCGCTGAAGACGCTCAAGCACTGCTGCTGGCTGTGTTGCAACCCGAAAATAGTGACTTGGATGGGAGCCATGTCCGCACTCGGGACGTTATCGCGCATGATGAAGAGCAGGGAGCCCGCTATCGTCATGTATGGACGTGATTGATTCGCAAGGCTGGTAAGATTCGAAGCCTGAAACAGCCAAATTCATTGTTACAGTAACACTAACACGGGCCGCGTTTTTTTTGCCCTTGTATGGTAAATTTCAATTCATTTGAGGCGGACCGCGGCGGGCATGAGGCACACATACTGCGGTGCCCTCGGGCTCACCATTCAATTCAACACCTTCAATTCTATCGTTCGTAAGTGCCAACCTTCAAATAAGGCCCAAATGGGGATAAAGGGAAGGGGCGATGTCTCACTTTCCACTTTGAGACCGCCTCTGCGAGAGCATCTTTACTGTACAGTATAGACGAGCCACCTCTCAACCCAGACACGCTCAACGTGCACCGTATCGATCGCCCAGCTCAAACTCTCCACTTCGCTAACCCAAAACTTGTACAGCATTCGATAGGCAGCCAAAATATCTTTCAGTGATCTGCGTCCTTGAATGTCGACGTCCAATGGTAGAGTATTTAAGTTAGCTTCACTTCTGACAGACGCAAGTAAGTCATGGGTGTCGATACCGCCGTTC
The DNA here is from genome assembly GCA_022496215.1 of Russula brevipes. Classification (NCBI taxonomy): domain Eukaryota; kingdom Fungi; phylum Basidiomycota; class Agaricomycetes; order Russulales; family Russulaceae; genus Russula; species Russula brevipes. The sequence goes on along the minus strand of WTXF01000798.1, from coordinate 5,625 downwards.
GTGGAAGAACCCCACCTTCCTTGACGATAAATTTGAATTGCTTGCACGGGCCCCTCTTGAACGACACCTTGAGCTGTACCGCCTCGCCATCCGAGCGACGCCATGAGAACCTCCTACGCGCCATTCTGGATGCGTAAGCGCCCCACTACTGCGTTGACGTAGCTCTGCTCGAAATCCCGGCTCGCCTGCAAGAAATTCACATAGATTGCGCGAACCGACGCGCTGACCTCATCCATAGACGACCAGCGCATGCGGCAACTGCTCCGGGAGCCCATGCGCTGCCGGCTCGGGTGAGGACGGGGATGAGGCCCGGGTGGGGGGCGGTAACTGGCGGAGATGCTCGCGGAGATCTTCCACGTGCAGTACGTTCTTCTTCCACGCAATGCAAGAGCTCTGGAGGGCCGCAGCGAGATCGCGTTATGAAGGGCTTAATGGATTCATGGGCTGGATGCAGGGTGCCCCGCTCGATCTATGTGGAACGAGTCATCTCTCGTGCTGGAGGGGCCGCGATAATGCATAGATCCATGTATTAGTTATTGCTTGAACCTCGAAAAGTCGTAGAATATCCTAGATCGTGACATTGGGGTGTGGGGCAAAGCAACACTGCGTCAGTGCTGCGCGTATCAGAGTCCGGCGGCAGGCCTGAGCGCGGGCGCTTATCATAATTGAATGGCACAGGGACGCCAACTTTTTTTTTTTTTTTTTTTTTTTTTGATTCCATTAATGTCCGCTTCGAACCGATCCTGTCATCCCTGCACTTTAGCCCGCCTTGAAGCACGGTGGCTCCTTATAGGGGGAGTGTATGGGGACAGGTCGGCTCTGGGTGCTGAGCACCCATGTAGGACTTACTAGATTAAATACATGTGATGTGTTAGTTTTATAGCTATTTATGAGACCTCTCGATGCCGTTTTCTCTCCCGGGAGCTGTTGCTCGCTTTTTAAATCAACGGTTGTTCGAAGTAGCGGACGGGCATGCTAATTGCACGCCGTAGATTCAGAGGGAGTCGTCCGTTGGATATTCGTGAGCTGCGTGTGTCGGGGCGCGTGCTCCTGCCGTTGTCGGGAGTGGTTGTGGTTGTGGGTGTGTTAGTACGACTTGCTTATGGACTGTCGAATCGGTGGGTTTTTTCGATATAAGTTGCCAGCGCGGTGGTCATGGCGGGGTTGCCTAGCAGTGTTTCTATTTTAAGTGGCTTTTTAAGTTTCTTGGCCTGCCGTGCGAGGGCCCATCTTTCATGGGCGTATGTCGGGCATTCCAGTAGGAAATGCGTCACGTCTTCTGTGTCAGTGCCACAGGCGAAGCATCTGGCGCTTTCGACTTTCTTGAATCGATAGAGGTAGGCGTTAACTGGAACGTGGTTGATCCTCATTTGCGCGATCAGGCTTGCGGTACTTCGTGAAATATCGTGGTGGCTGATTGAGTCAATGAATTTGCGTGACGGGGTTGAGACGTCGATCTTCGCCATTTTTGTCCCTCTTTCCGAGGTTCTCCAGGTGGCCCTATGCTTGGCACTCAACTTGGCAGCTAAACTCTGCTTCGCGGCGTTGGGGTTGATCTTAAGTTTGCGTCTGAGGTATGGGGGTAGGAGTTTTTTGTCTGATTGTGTGCCTCTCGCCGCAGCCTTAGCCTCTTGGTCCGCCAGTTCATTTCCTTCTAGGCCTTCATGTCCGGCTACCCAGCGGATGGTTAGGTTGTATTTGCTGCGTTTGCGCGTTTTTCGGATTTGCTCTCCGAGTCTGATGATCTCCCTCGCGATGTGTTGGCCTGGGTTTCTGAGATCCGATTGTATTGTCCCGATGGTCGCCTGATTGTCGACGCCAATGGCACATGTGGTGCGTGCGCGTTTCTCCGTTTTGATGAGGTGTAGACCCAGTAGTAGGCCTACCAGCTCGGCTTCGTGTACTGTGTGTTCTCCGTCTGAAGGGACGCCAATTACGGCGCATAACCTCTGCTCCGGGTTGATGGAAGGAGAAATTGTTGGAATGTGCTGGTGTATGGCGGATCGTAATGACCTAGGAACAAAAGGGGCCTCGGAACTATCAAGCCGCGACGTCAGGGGCCCAGCGACGCCTCGAGTACTGTAATAATGCTGTATTAGACCTGGCAAAGGATCACGGAGCCTACTTCCGAGACGTTCGTACTGAAACACGGATCCGTCTGAGCAAAGCAAATCGGAGAGGACCAAGACATACACTAGTCCATCTCTGCTTCCTACAAATGAAATGCTGACGTTCGGCCCACCCAGGCATTTGCTAGAAATTTTGGGAAATTGAATTCATAGCCTGGCTCCGTCTCATCTGACATAAATCAGCATGCGAAGGTGTGTTTGTGATCCGTTATAAGCTTGGATTGCATCTGCAGCAGAAATTCCATTCTGGGTGCGAGCGAAGACGACAACTCATTCCCGACAGAGAAAGTTTTGCCAGGTCCTTGCCGTTAAAAAGAGCGAAACGAATGTTGTTGAACTGTCGACAGGTGCACGTGATTTCACCACCCACGTGCAAACCCACGAAAAAAAAACCCCCCGAGTATACCTCAATTGTTTTCTCTATTTTCAGAGAATGCTGCGGGGAAGTCTGATAAGGCATTTCTTAGTTTTGATACGCACCGTGACTTAATGTACTTACAGTCGACATGCGCTGGTCTTTTCAAGTGGCTACAAAGGTTGGTGCATCCTGCAACACATCCCTGAGCCAAAATAGGTGACGTTGAGAGATGCTTCATCTAGGTCTTTTATTGCCACGTCCAAGGCACATCCCTGAGTTGATGAAAGGTATATCCTGAGCTGCAGGCAATCCCTTCCCCGAGCTATCCTACATCCCCGGTAAAAGCACGCATATAAATAAGTGCCGTGTTCAGGACGTTCAGGACGTTCGGGTCAGTCTCATTCCGAATTGAACCTGAGGTTGCTGCGCAGATCGTCGGTCATAACTCTATGCTGCTTTTGATCCCCTAGGCCTCCAGAATCTGGAAAGATGACCAGGGCATGTAAAAAAAGTATTTGTATTTGAAAAATTGTCTTACAGTAGAATACAAACCGTTTGTCGTTTGTCTAATTGGCTGATTTAGTCCTGGTGACTTGGTGGCATGCACGTCTCGACCCGAGCGCCGCTGGTAGCTGGCCGCGCATCTCACCTGTGCCGGACTATAACATGAGGACTTTGGATTGACCATGTGAAATTCGGTACGAGGTTGGATGGGACTGGATACATAAATACATGCACCTGGACTGCGCCCTGAAAATGCCCTGCGATGCTATTCCGCGCAAGGCAAGCAGCCTATTTAGGGTACTAGGAGCGCTTATTACCGACTCATAATAAACCTTTGAGATATAAGTTACATGATACAAGGACAGTTTGCCGAGGGAGACTAACACCGAACCATAGATAACAAAGGGTATACCAGGGACAACATTTCAAGTCCGACGCAGATACTACGTGGGAGTCTCCAGGGAAGAAGGGTCGCTATTATACTCGCCGCCTGGCGGTAGAGCTGCCAATGTGTTCCGTATGGCGTCTCTTCTCTTCACCCAGGTGCGAGATTGACTTTGAAGATGGTTAATGTCGAACGCAGGGAACGTCGAATATGCATCCAACTTGGTAACCCAGACATCGATGCAGCTGAATAAGGTGTCGAGCTGTCGATCCATCTTATGCAATGTCGATAGGCTCCTCCTGTAGATCGAGTTGAACGTTCGCATGTCTGATACGGCGCATCATTAGCAATAGTGACCGCCAAATTGAAAGGACGCACCCCGCGACAGGACGGTCGTCTCAGAAGAATCCTCCGTTCTCTCGGTCTTGAGCCTGGCGGCATCATCCACAAGATCTTGCGAGGCTCGCGACCGGGAAAACGGAGAATAGGGTATGAATGCCACGCATGTCATTACCACAGTCTTGCCATATCGAACGCATTCTCGAAGGAAGTCAACGCAAGATCCGCGGTTCTCCAACAAGTTACACTCGGCTCGTAGCATGACGGAATAGTGGACCGGCTTGAGAAATACCTCTGCTGAGGCACCAAGTCGGGCGGTTTTCAGAGCACGATATGCGGCTTTTGCCACGTCCGATAAAGAAGATACCATGGAACCGAGGTCGTGAACCTGCAATGACCAAGGTGAATCCAGTGACACCGACAGAGGGATAAAAATTCGCACAGAAGGCGGAATATTTGTTCGCAGTGTGACGTTGTTGTCGGTTGATATTTTCTGTGAAAATTCTTAGTGAATGCTGACAAAACAGCAGTCCAACAGAACGCATACCTCGAAACCAGCTATAGTCTGCGTTAGGCTTTCCTTGATATTTTTCCAACGTTCGATATCCTCAGGATCGACACGGCGATTCTTGAATGTTTTGGTCACCCGGCACACCTCTTCCACCCAAAACTTGTCCATCTCGACATAGCGTTGCCTAATTTCGTTTAGGATAATGTCCATCTCGCTGAATAAGTCGGTCTCTTGAGGAAGAGGCTGGGATAGAACTGGTGACATCCGGATAAACATCAACAATGCGGTACATCGAGACATCGAAATCACAGATAGCGCGAACGCTACGCACCCGTGTTGCGGACCTCCTTTATGCAATCTAATGTTCCGACCTCGTACGACTTGCGCAAATCGACGGCTTGCTTGCGCAAAGACTTGGCCATATCCAGCCGTCTCTCCAACGTTTCCAGAAAAGAGCTCTGCTGTTGTATTTCCTCAGATATGTCGGATAAGAACCTATCGGCATATTCCTCCGTGAGCCGCAAAAAGGCAAGACAGCGTTCCTGTTGTTTTTTAAAGCCCGCGCGTAAGACGGCCACTTGGCGATGGAGCTGGGGCTGGGTCTCCTGGGGCGCGGTGTTCGCAAGCTCGCATAGCCGGTTGATGAGCGTGGAGAGCGCATTGATATTACGAAGCCAAGATAAAAACGTTGGATGGACTGTGCTTTCCGCCCAGGGTTCTTTCGCTCGCAGAAGCGATTTCAATCGCCGCAGCAACGCTTCCAACCCCTCTGCCTCTTCTTCCCTTGCTCGCCGCAACGTTTCCCACACTTCCCAGCCTAAGGTGGGATCAAGCAGTGGGGGCAACTGTAAGAGTGTGCCGGACATGCGGAATTGAAACCTGCCAAAATTAGTTCCACAGAGGACTTATCGGATGCCGTTGTAGCCGTCGAAGGTAGCGTCGGGGCAGGTTGAAAAATCGATGGAGGGTGCAAGTGTCAGTACACTGAGTACGGTATATAAAAGCAAGGCCAGGCTTGTGTGTAATTGGGCTGACACATCGTGGCTGTCCGCTCGCCGCTCGGACCTGTGCGGCTTTACAGTGGATCAACAATGGTACCCAATTTACGCCTCGTGCACTGGAACCTATGTATCACTGAGGTCGGCGGATGCGCTTGTCCTTTCCTGGCCTGGTATCAGGTCCCGCACGTTGGCATTGGCCCTCAGTCAGCTAAACGCTATAACTATTACCCCTCTTGGCTGACGAAAGCCCAGCATTCGTGAAACACGGCATGCATCAACACGTTACCCTCAATTGAGCCGTAGCAGCCTACAGCCATGGGTCACGATGAAGCTGCATGCGATCGAGGAGCAATAATGTAACAGCGCACAATTACATAGGACCTACTGGTCCCGTCATT
>WTXF01000797.1:0-10236 GCA_022496215.1 Russula brevipes | reverse complement strand
TCAGTTTCCTTGACAGCTTTCGGTAAGGGAACCTGGCACAAAAGTGAGCACACATTATTGAGTATTGCAGATATGGAACCGGGCCACAGCAACACTCTCACCTGCTCGATGGCTCGCTGTATTTCTCTCCCGAAAACCTCGCTGAGTTCTAGCACAAGCCGTCGCGTCTCGGGTGGACATGAGACGCAACGGAACTTCAGCACGAAGTCTTGGGAAGTAACTGCTGCTGCAGTCGGGCGGCGTGCCAGAACGACGGTGGAACGATGCAAGTAGTTCCACAAACCCAGCGGGCCATATCTCCATGAACCTGATCATCGCTTGTCATCACGATCAGAGTACGATTTGTGATATAGGTACACACCGGCGGATAAAGCCCCATCTATGGAATCATGGGTGGTGCATAGGGTGCAACCACGACCATTGCTGTTGCGGAACCCACCATCGGAGGTGAGTGACATCAGGTTCCCGGTTTGGCCCCCAAACGATGAGAACCACCCCCGTTGTGATGCAACATTGCTGGCAGCGTCCCCACATGCAACGTGATAACTGAGGAGTTCCGCATGAGGCTCCGCGGTTGCGAATTGCAAATGCGGAAAAAGGAGTTGAGAAAATGGAATATTTAGACACGATTTAGCAGCCTGGGCCCCAATCCTCTTGTATCCATATGTAACCGCGATAGCGTATACGCCGACGGGATCATGCTCCACACCGCCAGTGAGATAACGCGCAACGATTTTCTCCAACACATCCACTTGGTATTTGTGCGCATATTCTGCAAGGGTGCTCACTTCAGGTAACGGGACAGCATCGGGGATTGGGATAGGATAAAGATGACGCAAGGCAAGATCGAGAACCCCCGAGTGCTCTGAGACAGTGACCACTTGGACTTCATCGTGGGAGTCTTGGGATTCAGGGGAGGGGATGCTGAACATATCGGCGAAGATCGGGGATGCGAGAGAAAGGATTATTTTGAAGACGTGGAAGTGTACCCCATCGCTAGAGCGCAGGATTAGGTCCGCACGTGTATCGTCGAATGGTGCTTGCGCCAATGTCGTCTCTTGGTGCTCAGGGGGTTTCATATTCGTAGACATGGTGGAAGGCAAGATAGTAGCTGATGGGCGAAGGAGCTCCGTATTTATACTGCCCCTAATGCCTCCACTAAATGTCAACATCGTGGGAATTTATGGTCCAGTAAGAGGAGAGCCAACGATTACGCTGTGATCGGCTACAGCTGCAACTGTACTGGCCGATTACGTGAAGAAGCTCGAAACCAAACCTTTTGCTGTGTCGATCCATAGTGAAGTTACCACACGAGAGCTGTGCCACATGAAGTGTGGTGCCAAATGGGCTGCTGGTGCTTCAAGTTCTGCGCCACGCGAAACTGCAGTGCTGGAGATCTGAGAGGGTAAATCAACTCCAGGCAAGTTCTGGCTGCTGCCATGCCTTTGATACTTATTAGCCATGGCTATGGATGAAGATCGGAGGAGGCAGCGAGAGAAACGCTTGCAGAGTTAGGTCCGCGCGTGTAAATTGGAAAGGTGTCGAGGTTACTAACCGGAACCGATGCAAGCATCGGGTCGGCGATCCTCCGTATGCAATAATGCACCGCGGATATGCGGATGCACAACGGCCCAACGGAACGGGCACGCGCGGAATGCAGCGCTCCGTGGTTCGGAGCAACGTGGCGCTCGCGCGGGCAATGGAGGCGGGAGGCGGACTCTACGAGGGCGGAGGGCGAAACGCTATGGCATTATCACCCAGAAGAATGTGCTAGCTCATGTATGGAAGGCTGCCTAGATAGCCTTCGTCTAGTCGTCACCTCGAGCACAAGCTCGTCTCACCCCGGCTGCCAGAGCTTACAAAAGGTGCCTTTTTCCAAGATCTCTTGCGGTTCTGCAGGTTGTGAAGACATGAGGAAAAGATATTTGGGGAAGAAACGCCGCTCAACATGTCCAGCATCGATGACAGTGGAGGAAGTGGGCAGGTTCATGAGCGCTTGGGCGCCAACTAGAGGCGGTTGTGGTGCAAACCGGATAATTCCGATTCAGGCGAAACCGTCACAGCGATTCACTCCGCCCTACGAATCACGCGGTGCCGTTGCTGCAGAAGGTACCGACAAACCACCGTATCTGGGTCTTTCAGTCCATCCTCACCGGCCTCACCGCTGCGCGTACGAATTTCCCTCCCCGCCACCTCTCAAGTGACCCGTCTCTCCCTTCATCCTCAAGTACCTCTGCACACTCTCAAAGTTACAGGGCCAGCACCTCATCGCTCACTGAAGAAGTGCAGAGCCATCGCCATTCTCGTTTCCAGTCATTTATCATTATGAAAAAGGTCCACTAGCGCGCGGGTTCCAATCCGGAAAGACCGGGTGGCGATTGGGGTGCTGACGGGATACAGCAGATAGACATCACCGCACCTATCCAAGGTCGCCCCCATCGCGGTGCTGCCCAACCATGTCGATTGCAAGATGTGTCAGCAAAATCATGGAACGCATTTCCCCGCGTTGCGTGGCACTCTGATGAACGATGAACGAATGGCCCCGCGATCGTGGTCTGCCGTCTTGTGAAATCAAAATCATGACGTTTCGGCTGATAAATTTCAGCACGATGAGACACGAGACTTGGTGATGACGTGTCTGGTCCGCGTCGGACGATCTCGATTGGAAGCCAAATGGTTACGGATACATCGGCGAGAACTGGACTTGTAGTCTAATGTTTGCAAAGAGACAGCAGAAATTCAATTGTCCACACTCGGCCCATCCCAGATACGTCTGTCGGCTCGCTAACCCTTGGGATGCTGAAAATTTTCGGAGTCAGCGTACCTTCGAAAAAGTCATGAAAGAGATGCCATTCTAATACACGTACCCACGATCAAGCAGTAGCGATCGTATGCTACTCTGCTCCACACACAGTCACCGCCTCGGGTAAGGGAACCTACGATGTATAAGAATTTAACTTCCCAAGCACGGAACGGATACAGTGATACGCTTACTTTCCCAACGGCTTTCTTTATTTCTCTCTCAAAGGTTCCGCTGACTTCGAGCATATGGCGTCGCATATATGATGGACACGAGGGGCAATCATGGCCTTTCAGTACAAAGACCTCCGTTGTAACGACTTCTGCAGTCGGATGACGTGCGAGAACGAGGGCGGAACGATACAAGTAACTCCACAAACATAGTGGACCGTATCTTCTCCTTGGCAACGCCTCGTCGTCGGAATCAGAGTAATAGGTGTGCTGAATAGGTATACCGTTTGAGGTAAAAGTCTGATTTAGTGTGCCGCCTATGAAATCTTGCGTGACGCATGACGAACATCCGTTCTTATGCCCGACCGAAATGAATTTGCCATTCTGGCCAAGCGACGAAAGCCATCTCCGTTCGGATGCGACTGCGCTGGCGGCCTCCCCGCAAGCAGCGTGATACCTGAGGAGCTCTCCGTACAGCTCCCCCGTTGCGCCTCGCACATACGGGGACAGGAGAAGAGAAAACGGGAGGTTTAGACACGATCGAGCAGCCTTTGCCCCAATATCCTTGTATCCGTACGTGACCGCGATGGCGTAAACGCCGACAGGGTCACGTTCGACGTTGTCCGTGAGATAGCGCATGATGAATTTCTCCAACGCATCGACTTGGTATTTGCGCGCAAATTCTGCGAGAACACCCGCGTCACGTAACGTCCCCCCATCATCGGGGATTCGCACCGGGTAAAGATGACGGAGGGCAACATCGAGAACGTTCGAATCTTCTGAGAGCGTGACGACCTGGATTTCGTCATGGGATCTTTGAGATGCAGGCAAGGGGATGCTGAACATGTCTGCGAAGATCGGAGATGCGAGAGAAAGGATGATTTTGAAGACGCGGAAGTGCACTTCGTCGCTGGACTGCAGGACGAGATCTGCCCGTGTATCGTCGAAAGGAGGCGCGGCCAAAGTCGCTTGAGCTTGACATCTTGAAGATGAAGATTCCGTAGACATGATGAAGAGCGGCGATAATTACTCTGAGAAAATAAACGATGAAGCTCTCTCCATTTATACTCCCCATGCTGTTGCGAATCATCACAACCGTATGAGGCCGGAAGCTCTCTGGACCTGGGGAAAGGGTGGCCTCGGAGATGGACAAAATCGCCACGCCGTTTCCAAGTTTGGAAGGAGGCGCCGGTCGGTTGCCGGTCGACCATCCAGAAACTCAAGAGCTCTACTTCGGTTGACCCGATCGCCTTTGGCCGTCGTGATCGGGTGGATGAGGTTGAGGACTTTGGGACTCGGGGATGGAACTACATCGCTTTGAGCTCAGTGCCTCTAGAAAATGTGGCTTGGTTGGTAGTGGTGGGAGAGTTACATAAGCGCTTTTGAGGGCCCCGCTATACCGAAACTCCGAGTCCGTACGTAGGTCTGTCTCCGTCCCTAGAAAGGTTGAACTCAATAACCTTTTATCATCTAGCTCTCTCCCGCATTAGCAAAGCCATCTTCTACTTCATACACGTGCTCAATGCCAGAGGTTCTACGAGGCAGTTGTGCCAGTTATTGAGCCGGGAGTTGGTGGGGGCGGGGGTCGACACACTGCCGACGCCACTTCGACTCTATGTCGCTCATGGTCGCCCCCTCCCCTTCTCTACCTCTTCTTCGAAAACCTCTCCACAATCCCACACCCTTTCCTTATTCAGTCTTTTAGCCCGCACTATCTATCCGAGTCTAGTGGCGCAACGCCTACCCCATGCACTTCTAGCGCCCCAAGCGGTACCTTTCCTCTCCGCACCCAAACATGCGGCCGCCAGCGCCTTGAGCTCGTTTACATCCGCGTCTTTGGTGCTATTTTGCTCTGGAATTAGAAGTGGAGGCTTGCCAGCGCACGGGCCTGTGAGATTGGGTAGTTAAGAGAAGACATGCTACCCATAGAGCCTCGCGCCGCGGCGGATATCGATCACTACGTGGTCGTGGTCATTCGCTTCCTACATTCGTGGATCGTGAAGTTCGACGGACAAATCAGCTATGTGTCGATCTGCGATTGTCCAGTCAGTATATCCCATCCCGTATATATGCCGGGGAATGTCCGCGCGCGATTCTCTTGACGTTCAGGCAAGGAAAACTGGTGAAGGTGATGGAAAATTGGTATGTGGTCTCATCAAGAACAGGGAAATTTCAAGTACTTCAGTGTGAAGGGCCTGCTCACATGGGACGAGAGTAGTCATTAAGTAGCCCTGCAGATACCCCAGAGCGGACATTAACCACGAATTGGGACTATGGCTTCTGATCTTGATTCCACGTTATGTGGCAATGGCAAAGCGAATCTGTGCTCTAACTGAAAGGTCCGATCAAAATCCACATATCCGCAGATAGAAACTACTTCCGTCTCCTTGTAGCGGGACGAACAGCCGCGCCAGATGAGGGCATGATGACGAATGAACCCCGACGCCTCACTCCTGTGAAAGAGGCAGTTCTGGAGGTGTGAGAGGGGACATCAGAACCTTCAAGGAGGTTCAGGAGGCAAATGCGACATCTTTTTCGCGCACACACACGAGATTGAGTCTCAGCGATGGACGGAGTCGGAGCGAGTCCAACAGCAAAGGCGCAGGGATAAACCAGTTCCCCGCGTTCTCGGAGACAGGGACACTGGCATTCGATTTCGGGACGCGCACCCGACGAAGCAACTTGGCGAACGCCGAAATTCCGAAATGAAAGGATGGCATTGAAGACGCACAAGTCCACGTCTCACGATATCACTGCACCGCAAGTCGAGGTGATGCTCACTCCGAGTCACTCGGGGGGGCATCGAAAGGGGTCTTGGTGAAAGGTCGGATAGAGGCCATGGATACTTGTAAATCGGCCAGATAGGGGCGAGTGAAGGATGTAGTCAGTAAATTGAAGTCGAACGCGAGCTCCAAGACGGGAACCGCGCTCTTCCTGCTGTGTGACGGCGTTCGCTGCGTTCCCGCATGATCGACGACAGTCCACGTACATTGCCCGCTGGGTATTTGTTTTTCAGTTGGAATAGGTTGCTCTACGAAGGATACATAAACTAGAACCTCCTTGAATACCTCATAACGAGAATTGGATTTTCGGCTACCTCTTACATCTACAGGGATGAAAATCAAGGAAATCAACAATCTTGTGCACCAATAGAAGAGACATATTTCTGGATGTTTTCTTCCGCCGTGCCAGTCCAGCTCGTGCCCTCAACCTGGCAGGCCTTCCACGACGGCATGGCACGCGTCGCCGCGAGGATCTCATCGATGACGTCTGCGTTCAGCGCCAGTGTATGTTGAGTTGATGATGCCGTCGTCGTAGGGTGAGACGGCAGCTGTGCTTGCGCAGATCTGTGGTTGCGGTTGGGTGGTGGGCGGTCACGTTTGAAGGAATCTGAGGCGTTGTCGAACACCTGGTCCGACAAGATCCAGTCTTGCCAAGGCATGTCATCGGGGACGGTTGGAACAACAGGTTGAAAGGGGTAAAATCCACGGACGCGCATCTCATGGATTATGAATAGGGAAGGAAAGGGCGCGTATTTTTCCTTGGCATCGAGCGCGATAGCTTTACCGTGGAATTGCTGAAGATACCGGTGGCCGGAGTAGTTGATAAACACGAACTTGCGGATCTGTGTACTGTAAATACTTGGCCCGAATCAAAGACGAATCAATCTCACGTCTGGAAAGAAACGGATGAAGAAAACATATGAATTGAATTGAATATGACGGGTTTTACACATAATCATGCCGTCGCGCGGTTCATGACGGGGTGCGGCTTTGGCCTGCCCAGGGATCCAACCGCGGTCCTTGAGGTCGTTCCACTGTGTCACATATTTGCCTCAGGAGGGCTCAAATGCCGTTTTGACTTACAGTATGAGGCTCTGAATCCATGATATAACGTGGCAATGCCCTATACTCCCACTACCATAATTCCCACAGATGACGCAGCGACACTCTCCGAGGAACTGGTCTCGTTGATCTAATCCAGCGCGGAACGCGGTGGTCGTCGACGAAGCCGACAATGGACGGTCTGACCAACCATATCCGGAGGGTGGTGCGTGTGGAGGGAGAGGAAGTACGAGCGTGGACAGAGGTGCCATGACGGTTATGACTTAAAAGCGGAAATTGCGGCGCTCAACGCGCGTCGCAGCTGGAGCGCGACAAGGACCTCCTGACTACCTCCTGACGGACTGCTGCGAGACGGCGCAGAGCACCGTCGCGCGCCTCATGTCGGACGAGTGTGCCGCCCGCGTCGCGCGAGACAGGGCGCGAGAAGAAGCGTGCCTTGGCAGCCTTGCTACTGTGAAACTTGAAACGTTGAAGCCGTTGAGGCCTCGAGATGGAACTACAGTACGCTTTGAGCTCTAGAATATTGATGTGGCCGGGCGAGTTACATAAGCGTTCTGGGGCGGGGATGTTCTCGAGACCCTCATTCCTCGTCCCCATCGTCAGTCCGTCCCCAAAGGCTGAACTCAATAGCCTTTTATCATTTAGCTCTATCCCGCATTATCAAAGCCATCTTCTACTTCATATACATACTCAATGGCAGAGGTTCGACGAGGCAGTTGTGCCCAAGGTTGTGCCAGTTATTGAGCCAGGAATTGGTGGTGGGGGTCGACACACTTTCGACGCCACTTCGACTCTCGGCCTCCCCCTCCCCTTCTCTGCCTCTTCTTCGAAAACCTCTCCACAGTCCCACACCCATCCTTATCCAGTGTTTTGGCCCGCACTATCTATCCAAGTCTAGTGGCGCAACGCCTCACCCCATGCACTTCTAGCGCCCCAAGCAGTTCCTTTCCTCTCCGCACCCAAACATGCGGCCGCCAGTGCCTTGAGCTCGCTTTCATCCGCGTCTTTAGTGCTATTTTTGTCTGGAATTAGAAGTGGAGGCTTGCCAGCGCACGATCCTGTGAGATTGGGTAGTTAAGAGAAGGCGCTACCCATGGAGCCTCGCGCCGCGGCGGATATCGATGGATCACTACGTGGTCGTGGTCATTCTGCTTCCTACATTCGTGGATCGTGAAGTTCGCAGACAAATCAGCTATGTGACGATCTGCGATTGTCCAGTCAGGATATCCTACCCCGTATATATGCCGGGGAATGTCCGCGCGCGATTCTCTTAACGCACAGGCAGGGACCCAGAGTAAAAGTAATGGAATTTGGTATGTGGTCTCGTCAAGAACAGGGGAAATCAAGCCCTTCAGTGCGAAGGGCCCGCTCACGTGTGAACGAGAGTAGTCATTAAAGTAGCCCTACAGATAGCCCAGGCGAACATTAGCCACGACCACGAATTGGGACTATGGTTTCTGATCTTGATTCCATCATGTGGCAGAGCGAATCTGTGCTCTGAAAGGTCCGATCAAAATCCACATATCCGCAGATAAAAACTACTTCCGTCCCCTCGTAGCGGGACGAACAACCGCGCAAGATCAGGCATGATACCGAATGAACGTAATGAACCCCGACGCCTCACTCTTGTGAAAGAGGCACTGGATCGTGTTCGCGCACACCCACGAGATTGAGTCTCAGTGATGGACGGGTTGACGTAGGTGCTGCGCAGCAGTAGAAGGTGATACTGTTCTGATACAGTAGTTGAATGTGTGTCTGAGTCGTCTACGGACGGCGGCTGGACGGCGTCTCTACCGAGCGCCTTTTTGCCAAATACTACCGTGACAGTCGCTTTGACCTTAAGCGCATCTCTCTCCTCTTATTGTTCGACCCATCTATTTCTTCAGGTGCAAAGAAAAAGAGGGGACGAGGTGTTGCGCTGCTTCATCCAATGGCTGCTGTAAACTCCGCGCGAGAGTGTCCGATATGTTTGGATCAGTTCCGCAAACCCGTGGTTACTCCTTGCGGTGAGCCTAGCCACGGGTCCGCTCCGATACCCATCCTCAGTCCTGACGCAGTCCCATGAACCAGGTCACGTTGGTTGTAGCGCATGCATGAAAACATACGTTCGCGGCTCCAGCGGTCCTTTCGACTCGGAGGCGACATGTCCCACATGCCGCGCGCCGTTTCCCATCGGTACTACCCTCCCGCCCCTTGCCACGCGGCTACTCTCCCCCCCCCGCCCCCACTACGCTGACCTCTCAATGGACCAGCCTTGCCCGACATGTCGGTCATCCCGAAAAAATACCACATGTTCATTTCTCCCCCGCTCCGGCGCGTCTTCCTTGTAGATAGCCCCTCGGCGGAGGACTCGGCGGCGATCGAGGAGGGACTTAGGGCGGAAATCGCGGCGCTCAACGCGCGTGTCGCAGCACTGGAGCTCGACAAGGACCAACTGATGGACCGCTGCGAGACGGCGCAGAGCGCCGTCGCGCGCCTCGTGGAGGACGAGCGTATCGCGCGCCTCGCGCGGGACAGGGCGCAAGACGATGCGCGCCTTGCCATTGTGAAATGTGAAAAGCTGAGTGCCGAGTACGATACCCTCAATTCCCGGTGAGTCCCCCAACGCGAGACCCTTTTTTGTTTTTTCCCCTTGCTCCTGGTGAGCAGAAAGGCGGGTTGGGGCTGACTCTCTTTCGCTGCGCTAGAATCGATGGCTTGCTCCTGGGTGCGAAAGCGAAGCTCACGCGCACGGCTGGCCAGGCCGTGCTCGACGAATCTCCCCGTGCCTCGAGTGATGAATATCCTGTTGAATCTCTCTGTGTGTGTAGTGTGTGTAAAAGGAATCGCACTAGGACTTCTCGGAAGTGATGAGGAAACAAGGTACTGTATTATTAGTATCACTGTGGACTGGCACCCTGGGACTTTGCACACACATAGGACAAACTCATGTAAATTAGGTCTGCTTCACATCCCAATTCGCATTGTACCAATATATCCGTAATTGTGCAAAATTTCATGGAGTTTGGACCGGGAATTCAACGTACAACAGCTAGATTTATATCTGTTCTTCACGTATGAAATTCTACCAAAACCTGCACTCTTATAAACAAGATTTTGGCCATAACTCTTAGTCTTGCAGGGACGACTCGGAGTGAACTTGAAGGATGTGGTCGGTAAATTGAAGTCGAACGCAAGCTCCAAGACGGGAGCCGCGCCCTTCCTGCTGTGACGGCCCGGGCACTCGGTGCGTTCCCGCATGCAGCGTGATATGAGGAGTTCCAGCTCTGCGTGTGAGCATTACACAAGCGGAGACTAGAGATGAGAGAACGGAAAATCGGCGATGAGTTGGCATGCTCCCGAGTTTATGCACAAATGCCCGTTGGTGGACGATCCAATGATGCCGCGCGCCATCTTACTGTACGAGAGTCGCCGATCATAT
>WTXF01000796.1:0-10240 GCA_022496215.1 Russula brevipes | reverse complement strand
ACACCGGGATTTCATACATCCCAGGATTTCATACATCCCGGGATTTCATACATCCCGGGATTTCAATCGTAGGATTCCATATATCCCGGGATTTCAATGCCAGGATTCCATAAATCCTGGGATTTCAATGCCAGGATTCCACAAATTCCAGGATTTCAATGCCGGAATTTCAATGCTGGGATTTCAATGCCGGATTTCAATGCCAGGATTTCAATGCTGGGATTTCAATGTCGGATTTCCATGCCAGGATTCCATCACACCCGGGATTTCAATGCCGGGATTCCATATATGCCGGGATTTCACTGCCGGGATTTCAATGCCGGGATTCCGGGAGCTCCGGCATTTGAGCGCCATGATTTGAACGCCGGTATTTTTGGCATTTTGGTCCCCAGATTCCATGGTTCCCGTTCCTGAAATCCCCGGCGGCAAATCACACCTCACATCCCAGCATTCGAATCCCCGCATTTCATGGAAATCCCAGCCTTCAGATCCCGGGATTCATTTGAATTCCGGGATTCTCAGTTCCATTTTTATTTCAATGAGCGCTTATAAGGATTATGTAATTTGTATGTGCTCGGCCGAGCTCGGTTGGGTCGTGTGGAACGTGGACAACCTTAGGCCCGGTTGGCCCGTGTAGATCGGCACTTGACAACCACATAAGGTGCACCTACCTCCGAGTCTGTCCAACCAGCACCCACAGTAGGTTCACCTCAGAAATCCTTCACATCTCAATATCACAGAAAAGAGAAATTGTCCATCAACGAACTTGAAGAATATTTCAAACTCCCAGCCGAAGACTTTGATGCGTGTAACCCAATTTGCTGGTGGTGCGGTCGACAAGCTCAGTTCCCAAACCTATATTCCCTCGCTTGTGACATTCTGTGTATACCCGGTTAGTCTTCCTCAGTTCCTCTCATTGTTTCCACCATTTCTGAGTATCCATCTCTAGGTTCTGCTGTCGCCATCGAGAGGATTTTCTCAGGCGGTCATGACACCATATCTCTCCAGCATGCTAGTCTCAATGCTAGCACCATTCGTATACTAATGCTTGTTAAGAAGCGGCTGCATCTTACACATGCCCGAGCTAATGTGGCCCTACGCCATTGAGTTATTTGAGTAGTACTTTCCCTTCGGTCTCGCCTCTCTCTCATCTTCAGCAACCCCATTGATGGCTCCCGCCTCTGTCTCGGTCTCGCCTCTGTCTCGGTCTCGCCTCTGTCTCTGTCTCGCCTCTGTCTCGGTCTCGCCTCTGTCTCGTCTTCAGCAACCCTGTTAAGACCGTAGCGGGTCTTCACTTCTTGTGACTAGCCTTTAGTCTTTACACGTTCTGTGAATAGGTCGTGTAGGCACTAAGTCGAGTGCCGAACGCGTAGTTGATGAGGACTGTCACCCAAAGACTGATTAGGAGAGCTCCCTCGCATGTGGCGTGCAGGAACAGGTAGATCAAGAAGAGGAAATGATCAAGGGGCAAGACCGCGTAGTACACAAGCGGTTTGTTTGGAATGATCAAGTCCGAACTGACTGAAGTGCAGTCAGAAGTGCGTAGAGATGAACAAGATAGGTGTTACAGCCTGCCCCACAGTGACACGTTGCAGCATGTGCGGTTGCACCTGGGAAGGCCCTACAGCTATGGCAGAGCACTGGTGCAACGATCACCTGTGCGTTCCCTCAACTCCTATCCTTTCCAATGACGAGATCGACGATATGATCTCATGTTTCACCTATCCCTGCCCTTGATCCCCTCTCGTCTCAGTTCGTATCATTCAGGCTCTGACCTGTACTTACTACCTTGATTAGGGATCAGCACGGGTAACCCAAGGGTCACGTGATGCTGACCCATACCCATACCCGCCACTACCCGTACCCGCCACCCATGGGTTAAAAGCCAAGGGTCACGCGGGTTGAGTATGGGTATCACACTTGCATTCTGTTTTCATTTCATTCAAGAATTCAATTGAGGCTATTCTATTATTACTACAAATCTATACAACAATGATATCTGGCTCAAGTGCAGGCAGCACACCACCATTGCTGCCATTGCCACCCTCCCTGTCTCCACCCGCGGTCGTCGTGGTCGTCTTGCCGGTTCCATTGCCGCGGCGCACTCTGGTTCGTGAGCTGCTGTATCGCGTCGGCCCAGCAGATACCGCGTGACGCAGCGGCGGCGGACATGCCGAGGAGGCCAAGCACCTCCTTGTGCATGTCCTCGCGGAGCTTGCGCAATGCTGGCCGGTGCCGGTATTGATGAGGCCCATGTCGATCTTGCCGGTGGTGGGGTTGAGCGTGAACATGCAGATGGTGTTGCGCACGAGGTGGTGGGCCTCCTGCACGTTGTGGAGGTCGACGCACGGGCAAGGCGCATGCGGGTGTGGGCCGAGGCAACGAGGTGCTGCGCGAGTTTACGGTCGAGTGTCTCGTTCACTTCATCGAGGACAAGGTAGAGGAGGTCAAAGCGGGAGATGAGCGTCGGTGGGAGGTCGATGTTGCCCGTCACGGGCAGGTTCACGTTGTATTTCGATCCCACGGGATTGGCAGCGGCGAGGAGTGATGTGCGGGCGTTCAGGGTTGTTATGATGCCCGCTTTGACTATCGAGACGGTTTGTTGTTCCTTAGGCAAGCAATTGTTAGCGAAGGGGATGCTTTTGTGCACACCAAAGATGTTCTCGGACTTACTATGACCTCGTGCAATACACTGCGTGTCGCCACGATAGCGTGGGCCCCCGCCCCCGCCACCTCTCGCTATGCTCTTGTTCGTCCCGCCAAAGAGCTGGAGCAGGATGCCCTTCTTGACGTCGTCCATGGACCACACACTCGGCGCGAGCAGATCATAGATATCCGGGCGCAACGCGAGCTCCCTCACCTTCTGCTCCATCTCGGCCCTGCGCGCGCTCTGACCAGGTCCCTGTCCCTGACTCCCTGTCCCTCCTCCTCGCCCATGCCGCCGACACCTGGCACGCGGTCACCGCCTGCGGGGCGCGTGGACTGGTCCAGCCTGAGGCGCGCGTCCTGGCGAGGCGGACGTGTATGACGTTGAGGAACGTCTTGAAGAGGCTCTTGATCGTGCCCCGGCGCGGGTCCACACGTACAGGCACGCTGCGGAAGATGCCTGTGACGACGAGGCGGTCGCCGGGCTTGCTCATGTCCGTCGTACGCGCTGAGCGAGACCATGTGCGGCATCTGTCTGTCTATCTCCAGCCGCGGTCGTCGTGGTCGTCTTGTCGGTTCCATCGCCGCGGCGCATCCTGGCGAGCACTGCGCGATAGTGTTTGTCACACGGGCAGCACCAGCCCTCCTTGCCAAGATCCTGGGCAGCATGGACCTTGTTGGCACGCACCTGCTCACACCACAGTTCCCTTGGCCTGCAAGGCAGGGAGTTCAGAACGTACCAGGTAAAGGCGGTGCCCCAAAAGAAGGCGATCGGTTTGCATGGGCAATCGTTCTACGAGGTCTTAGCTTGGAGTGTGCAACATCTGACTTCATAAGCCAGAAAGCCCAGAAAGGGGGAGAGAAGAGTGGTCGACGTGGGGTTGAATCGGATCGGCGTGTGCCCGAAAGAAGGCGGTGCGGTCACTGTGGCATGCCAGAGGAAACAAGACGGTAGCGGGGACGATGGGACTGGGCGTGCTGGAAATGGCTGGAGGCGAGCTGGGGAGAGAATGGTTGACGGGTTGGTGGCGGGTTGGCGGGTTACATAATGCTGACCCGGACCCGTACCCGTCACGACCCGTACCCGTGACCCACACGGGTTGAGAAACCCACGCTGATCCCTAACCTTGATTCCCTCTCGTCTCACATCAGGAAAACGTCAAAACGCTGAATCCATCTGAATCCTTCTTATCTTGCTTAAAACAGCTTATCTCCTGAATTTACGCTTAGAGATTTTTCGATGAATAAAAAATTTTAAGGAGATAAGGGACTATAAGAGAATTTCAGACTGTTAAGAAGGTTCCCAAAATGATAAAGATAAGGGAGATCTCAGAGAGTTAAGAAGGCTCCCAAAAATAAGCAGATTCCCAAAAATAAGCAGCTTCCCAAAAGTAAGCAGATTGTCGAAAATAAGCAGCTTCCCAAAAATAAGAACATTAAGAAGATTTAAGATGCCAAAAAATAAGAACATTTCCAAAACTAAGACTTCCAAAACTAAGAAGACTTCCAAAAATAAGAAGACTTCCAAAAATAAGAAGACTTCCAAAAATAAGAAGACTTCCAAAAATAAGAAGATTTAAGCACACAATAAGAGCAGTAAGTACAACTTACTCCACAGGGTATTTTTCTTTATGTGATTCACACATTCATGCATGTCATAGATTATCTTTTCAAAGACTACTAAACTACAACAAAGGTCTACATAACAAATGGAGACAATAAGAAATAGCTGATACAATGCACAGGCAATGCATTGTGGTATACACCCCCACACAATTGCAGGCACGAGGGTGCCAGGGGTGGGGTTGAGCCGAGCGTCGTGGTACCCCCACGCGAGGGCGAGGGCGAGGGCGGCGGAGGTGGGTGGTGGCCGAGTGTGATGGTACCCCACGCGCGAGGGGGGGGGGGGGGGGGGGGTGTGATGGTACCCCACGCGCGAGGGAGCGCGAGGGGCGGTGGAGGTGGGTGATGGTCGCGTGGTATGGCACCCCACGCGAGAGCGAGCGCGGGGGGTGACGGAGGTGGGTGTGGCCGAGTCATGGTACCCCGCGCGAGAGCGAGGGCGGCGGGCGGCGGGGATGGGTGGTGGCCGAGCATCGTTGGTACCCCCACGCGAGAGCAAGGGCGAGGGCGAAAGCGGCGGAGGTGGGTGGTGGCCGAGTGTGATGGTACCCCTACGCGAGAGGGAGCGCGAGGGGCGGCGGAGGTGGGTGGTGGTCGCGTGTTATGGCACCCCACGCGAGAGCGAGTGCGGGGGGTGACGGAGGTGGGTGTGGCCGAGTCATGGTACCCCCACGCGAGAGCGAGCGGGAGGGGCGGCGGAGGTGGGTGGTGGCCGAGCATCGTTGGTACCCCCACGCGAGAGCGAGAGCGAGGGCGAGGGCGGCGGAGGTGGGTGGTGGCCGAGTGTTATGGTACCCCACGCGAGAGCGAGCGCGGGGGGCGACGGAGGTGGGTGGTGGCCGAGTGTCGTTGGTACCCCCATGCAAGAGCGAGGGCGAGGGCGGCGGAGGTGGTGGTGGCCGAGTGTGATGGTACCCACGGGCGAGGGGGCGAAGGTGGGTGGCCGAGTGTGATGGTACCCACACGGGCGAGGGGCGGGAAGGTGGGTGGTGGCCGAGTGTGATGGTACCCACACGGGCGAGGGGCGGCGAAGGTGGGTGGTGGCCGAGTGTGATGGTACCCACATGCGAGAGCGAGGGCGAGGGGCGGCGGAGGTGGGTGGTGGCCGAGTGTTATGGTACCCCACGCGAGAGCGAGCGCGGGGGGCGACGGAGGTGGGTGGTGGCCGAGTGTCATGGTACCCCCACGCGAGAGCGAGCACGAGGGGTGGCGGAGGTGGGTGGTGGCGAGTGCTATGGTACCCCCACGCGAGAGCGAGCGCGAGCGCGGCAGAGATGGGTGGTGGCCGAGTTGTCATGGTACCCCACACGAGAGCGAGCGCAGGGGGCGGCGGAGGCGGGTGGTGGCGAGTGTCAGAGGTGGGTGGTGGCCGAACATCGTGGTACAAGCCCCACGCGATTGCGAGTACGAGGGGATGTAGGTGGCGTGGCGGTCGCGAGGGCATGCCCCAGTCGAGGGCGACGGGCATGAGGCACTGGTTCTGGAGCGCATCACAGGGGACAAGGCGGTTTCACTGCGTTGCGGGGGGCACAGGACAGTAAGGTTAAAGTTGGATTTGGATACACCGAAAAAAAATCCCAAGTCAACAACATCATGTGACATGTTCAACTCGAGCGGTTGACACACCACGTCAATGTTCAACTTTTCAACTTGTCCTCAACTTGTCCCCAGCCCTCAGCCTACACTACACTTTACCCTGGCCTTGACAGCACCTTCAAGGAGGCCAAATGTGCCATGCTTGGCCACTTCTAGCTCAGACGGACAACGACACACCCTTCTGCTTCAAGCCAAGGTCCTTGTTGCGGCGCATCTTGTGGCCGGGCAAGACGAGATGGAACCCGCTCAGCGCTCAGCGCTCAGCTCCCACATCGCGTGCGATGTTCGTTTTTTTAATCTTTACCTCGCTGTGCTCTGGGTGATACTGATCTCTCCCTCCTCTCTTTCCCTTTCTCCCCCCCCATGACCTCCTCTTTGCACGAGGCGTCGAGCACTTCAAACGTTGTGACGTCCAGCACCCCCGACCGACCCATAGCACAGCTCTATGTGTAAGTATTCCCTTCCTTGCTCTCCCTCATATCACTCTGACATGTGTAGCCCCTCGTCGACATTGGCCTCCTGTTGCCTGGCATGTACACCACCACAATCGCACTACCACATGCGCCCGCGCGCGCATCACCGCCCATGCCCGCATGTGCACCACCGCGTGCCACTGCCCGCGTCCGTGCATGCACCACTGCACCCGTGTCACCACCCACGTCTGCACGTCTGCGCCACTGCCCACGTCTGCATGACCACGTCACCACCCGCATCTGTGCGGCCCCGTCACCGCCCGCGTCCGCGCGGCCACGTCACCGCCCGCGTCCATGCGGCCACGTCACCGCCTGCATCCACGCAGCCACGTCACCGCCTGCGTCTGCGCGGCCCCGTCACCGCCCACATCTGCGCGGCCCCGTCACTGCACACGTCTGCGTGGCCCCGTCACCGCCCGTGTGTGTGCGGCCACGTCACCGCCCGCGTCCGTGTGGCCCCGTCACCGCCTGCGTCCGCGCGGCCCCGTCACCGCCCGTGTCCGCGCGGCCACGTCACCGCCCGCATCCACGAGGCCATGTCACCGCCCATGTCCGTGTGGCCACGTCACCGCCTGCGTCCACGCGGCCACGTCACCGCCCACGTCTGCGCGGCCCCGTCACTGCCCGCATCCGCATGTGCACCACCGCGTGCATCTGCATGCCACTGGTGCTTTCTTGCCCACCTCTGTGCCAACACCACCATTGTTGTGGTCCTCACTGACAAGCAACTGTGCTCTCTCCCATCTTTAGCTACCTTTGTTTAATGTAATTAGCACAAACAAATATATATATA
Organism: Russula brevipes; assembly: GCA_022496215.1. Lineage (NCBI taxonomy): Eukaryota > Fungi > Basidiomycota > Agaricomycetes > Russulales > Russulaceae > Russula > Russula brevipes. The sequence continues at coordinate 3,109 of WTXF01000796.1, read as the reverse complement.
TTTGACCACTGCCATTCATAAGCCCTTATAAGAATGAATAAGTCTCAATTAAGCAAAATTAAGCAAAAATTAAGATTCTTCTGATAGTATTATTTGCTTAATTCATGCTTAATGTGTGCTTAGAGTTGTGTGCTTTCTCTGGTCTTAGTTGCACACTCAATTTAAGCTGCTATTAAGAAGGATTAAGATTTCTGGCTGCTTAATAAGAAACAGACCCTACTGAATCTAAGATGACTTCATCTTAATGAGGATGCGCTTAATTTGTCTTAATAAGACAAATAAGACGAATTAAGATGGATTCAGCATTTTGCCGTTTTCCTGATGCAGTTCGTATCATTCGGGCACTGACCTGTAGTCTCATGTGTTTCATATGTGTTTCATACTTACAGCATTCAGGCCCTGACCTGTGCTCTATACGACCGCGTCTATTTATATGCGTTACTATACTAACACAGGCTTATCTAGCATGTACGGTACAGCCCCTAGAACTAGTATAAGTACTACTCTGTATTTACTGGAGACTCTCCAGTTAGAGTCTCCTGTCTTTCTTGACAATTGACTTGTGTTCCACTCCTCCTTCCCTCTTCCCCTCCACGCGACTCTGAGCCACGCATTGGCCAGCTTTGGGAACAACATCTAACTCATCCCTACTCTTCAAACTACACCTTCACGTCGAACGGATATACGTCCGTGGCCGAATCATCCTCTGGCAAAGGAAGCAAGCATTATACGTCAAACCCAAGACGGGGTTACTCAGACCAGTATCCAACTACAGGCTTCTCAGTGAAGCATCACACGACTACGACCAAGCGAGTACTAGTGCACCACCAGTGGTGACAATAGGGATAGATTGGACAAGATAAGCTTGTGACACGTATGGGCTACGTATGGTACAATAAGTCAAGCTTAACCTTGACTGCGGTCCTGAGGTCAACCTTAAATACTCCAGACCTCAAGCTGAGTAATCGTACAGAAGTAGTAAGCAAGGCGCAATCAATGCGAGGCAACATCAGTAATAAGCCTCGCTCTCAGGCCAATGAATCTTGGTGGCTGACAGGATATACCGCATCCAGGCACCATGGGAACTAGTACAGTAAACAGACATGACATACCAGAGACGCATATGGTGTGGGTTTTACACCCGCTGAGTCAGAGTCAATCAGGGTCAGTAACGCGATAGGACATGACCCCCATATCCTATCAAACCCCATCGACGGCTCCCACCTCTGTCTCGTTAATGCGCCCATCCATGCTGCGTCGGAGTGCGCATCACACCTCCCCTTCCTTCTGTCCTCCATCCCCGTCGCTTCTGCCATGTGTCCTCCCTCGCCCTTTCTTTCCGTGCCCCCTCCCTCATCTACAGCGACCCGGTGCAAGCTTTGTCAACAGCACCCATCAATGCCTTGTCAACGCGTCAATGCGGCAACACCCCAAACTCGTCGACAATGCAGCAACACCCCAAGCTTGTCGACAAGTCGCTGACTCGCTGTGGCCACCCATGTTGCACACACAGCACTGATGATTGTTCTGGGCCCACCGACTCTAACTCGACTCGTCCCTCACAGGCTCGCCCTTCCTTTGAATCCTTTCCATGCCCCCTCCCTCGTGCAACCTCGTCAACAGCACCCATCAACACCTCGTCAATGCGTCAACGCAGCAACACCCCAAGCTTGTCGACAAGTCGCTGTGGCCACCCATGTCGCATGCACAGCACTGAGAATTGCTCTGGGCCCCTGGCCCCCTGACTCTAATTCGACTCGTTTCAGCTTTTGTTTCTATGTTCCTTTGTGTTATGACTTCCCTCTCATAGAATAAACTGTGTCCCCATCTACTTACCCTCGTGAATGTGATTTCAACTGATTTGTGCCTCGTGCCAACACGCCTGACCACTGCATGCTGTCCCTCCCTCACTCTCGCAACTCACTGGACTCAGATGTAACTTTGTTACACATGAAACAATTTTTTTACTACCGTCTACTAACCATATACTGTATGACGGCCATCCCCATCCCCGTCCTGTATCCGTTAGCGTGCTGTCAACATGACTGGACGGTACGGTGGACGGGTGAGCTGTACCCGTCACATGACCATGAACTGTATGGCCGTACCCGTCAGACGGTACGGTTCGCAGCCCTATCATGGAGGACTGTGCACTGATTTATGTTTATGTGAGCAGTGAGCCAAAGAAAAGTACAGAACGAATCATACTCACCGGAACTCTGTGGTGTTGTGTGCATGGTGAGAGTACACAACAGGGTTTTGTCCTTTACCAGCAAAAGAACTGAATATATTTCCATTTTGACTGACACCAGTCGCTCCCCCAACAGCCATATTGATGGCATCCTCACCGAAGCAGCAAGTTGCATGATGTCAGAGGTTGGCGGTTGATGACTTGTCACCCTTGTCTTGATAACATTGGACACCTCTTGTCTTGCTCTTGCATTTCTGTGCAGAGCATGTGAAGAAGTGGGAAATGCGGCCGTTGTATACCTCGATGGTTACCTCAGACTTGAAGAAGGAATAGATTGGGGACCTCCAAACTTTCTGGGCCTCTGCTGACAATTGAAATGAGCAAGATAGCAAGAAAGAGTGAAAGAATGCATTCCAAGTTCTTTCTCAAGAGTACGGAGTTCCTTGCCATCAGAATCAACCTCCAAAACCTCTGGTGACCCATTGGAGCTGATACTGCCTTCTTCCTCATCAGCTGTGGAGCTGTCCTCTGCGTTGCTGACAGCCGGAGCTGAAGCATTCGATGATGTACGTTTGCTATGCTTGAGAGGCCGAGTGTTTGCACTGGCACCTTTCTTGATACGTTTGACACTGTGCTTCATTGCCTTGGCACCAGATAAGTGAGGAGGTAGGGCGGGCAGTGAGGGAAATGATGAGGGCGGGTGACGATGGTGGGCGGTGCAAGGGCAGTGGTGAAGGAGGCGAGGGTGGTGGCAAAGGAGGTGAGGGTGGTGGTGAAGGAGGTGAGGGCGGTGGCAAAGGAGGTGAGGGTGGTGGCAAAGGAGGCAAGGGCAGTGGCGAAGGAGGTGAGGGTGGTGGCAAAGGAGGCGATGGCAGATGGCGGCAAGACGAGAGGGTGGGGCCGAGGCTGACAAGAGGC
>WTXF01000795.1:0-10282 GCA_022496215.1 Russula brevipes | reverse complement strand
AAGAAATCCAATAAGTGAGGAAAATGTCCTGGATTGTCCATTATTCTTATTTGGCCACTTATTGGCCCATTACTTATTCCTCCACTTATTCTAAAATTCAAACCCAGATCATTTTAAACTCCAACCTTTGTTAAACAGTTGGAAATACAACCACACCAACCAACAATACAGCGCCGTCACCACATCACCATCACCACTCCTTGTCATCATCCCACCGCCACCACCACCACTGCCACCATTCATTTTCTTCTCTTCCCCCTTCTCCCTCTTCCCCTTTACCTTGCAGGGTCATCTCACCAAAATTCAGGTGTAATTTTTTTTTTTTTCACCTCCCCTTGTTCTAAAAAATCAATTCGTTCATTTTTTTGTAGACACCATTGACCACCTACATCGCACCCCAGATTCAGATCGGTTGCGTTGAGGTTACAACCAATCGTGCCACGTACCAGCTCACCGCCACGTCACCTCCAATGCCCACCCTCGCTCGCAAATGCATGGGTGTATGCGCACAGCGCCCGGCCTGGCCCCAATGACAACACCTGATGACCCCAATATCGGCCCCCTCCAACAACCCCACTGACAACAGCCTTTCCAATGGCGGTCACTCTGCCATGGCGGGCCCCATGTCAGATGCCCCCCCTGCAATGATGGCCCTGTCATGACAATGTGGCACGATGGCCCCTGCAATGACAACCCCTGCAACAATGATGTGCCACTGTACCACCTCCAATGCTTCCCCTCACTCACAAATGCACAGGATGTGTTTAGCAGCTCCCCACCGCCCGACGACTCTCAATGACGATGCCCCCACTCCAACAGCCTTCTCATGGCAGCCCCCTTGCCATGGCCTCCTGCCAAACGGCCACTCTACCCCGACAATCCTACAATAACGACCCACATGCTATGGCAACGTGCCTGGGACGGTGATGACTAGGGTGTGTGGGCATCTTTTGGTGTTCTGGAACTGACAGGCTTTTTTTTGTGGACAGGCCCTCTTCGCAGTGCCTGGTGACATTGCCTGCACCCTCGACTCAGGCCACAGGGGGTGGCCCCCAGAGTAGGTCTGCCTCGGTTCGCCCCCTTACACGTCGCCTTGACCATGTGCGGTTGCAGCACTGTGGCCGCCCTCGACTTTAACCCTGAGCGCTGTCGGCAATGCAAGGACTGCCTCCTTCTAAGGAGGCTCGTCTTCTGTCAAGACTTCGGGTGGCGACCCTCCTTTTCCAGGGTGATTTGCTGTGGTTTGGTCAGACACTTTTGTGCAGGCCAGTTGGCCTTGCACATGGCTCTGACCATGCATGGTGGTGCCTCGACCGCCTCACTCTCAGACTCAAAGTCGCCCCAAACCACTGGGGCTCTGAAGATGGGAGGGGTCGCGAGCACAGTAAGGTGGCTCGACTCCAGATTTCCCATCCCAACGCCCCTCTCACTCACAATTGTGTGGGGGTGCATGCGACAATCTGGCCGCAACGCCACCCCAATACCCTCTCACTCGCAAACGCGCAGGGGATGTATGCGACAATGACCAGTCAGCCGCCGCCCAACCCCTCACTTGCTGTTAAGGGCACGCGCTGCGCCCTTAATTGTTTCTGGATCTGGATAACCGATAACCAATAGCCGCTGACTGCGCGGGTATGATCAGTGTAAGTTGTGACGACTGATCATAACTATGTGATTCAGCACAATGGGTAGTCTCCCTCAGTGACGACTGATCACGTGACTTGTGATTAGCACTGGTTTAGAGTCGTGACAAGCGACTTGACAACCCTTTCGCGGGAGCAAGGGCACGTGACTTGTGCGTCCTTCTCCAAGGTCCCTGCTAGCTTAGCGTTTAACTTTGCTAAGTAGCACCGGCTCACTTGATGTGTGAGTAACGCTCCCAAAGGATAGCTTTAAGTGGTTGACAAGTAGAGGGGAGCAGTCAAGGGAGCTGGAAATGTGTAAAGGCGCGACTTCTGTTTAAAGTCGAGACTAAGGCTCTACTACTACTAAGGTAGCTCAGGTTCATTCCCGACCCTATCATGATTAAAATGCGCCAAAATCATGACAATTTCACTGTTTTCCTAATTACTGCTCTAAATATCCTTCTGTGCCAAAGTAAAACCTAAGATCACTGTATATTTGTATTTCGAACAGATCATAGGTTACTAATCTGTCAATTTCGAGGGAGGAAGAAAGTTATTAACATTATATTGAAGCAATTACTGGCTGTTTGATGTACAAGCGCCCAAGTTTGTGCGTCAGTCATGGTACATGTGATAGGGTCGGGAATGAACCTGAGCTACCTTACAGAGAGCCTTTATATACTACAAGGATCCTCTCCTAGGATCATGTCAAACAAGCTTTGTGTAGCACTGACGAGTGCCACCAAAATGAGTCGTAAGTAAAAGTACTCGCGAGTGAATCAAAGTACTCGCGAGCGCCACCAAATGCCACTGAAGGTATCGTACAGATCTGAGTCACGTGAGAGCTTACATAAACTCGGTTTACCATATGAAGCGCATATGAGTCTGTCATCCTGAATCAGTAAGTAACTTGGGCCCATGCCTGTTAAGGTAAGTCCCTTTCCCACAGTCATACTAGCGTGTCTCTCTCTTGTGCATAGAGACCCCAAACCGTCCATATCCTTACACTTGCAAACACGTGGGGGGGTGCACTCGACAACCTGCCTATGACAACAACATCCCTTGTACGCAAATGAGTGGGCCGCGATCCCAACACCCCCTCGTATGCAAACGTGGGGGTGCATGCAACAGCACGCGCCTGCAACTCGCACGGGGGTGCGTCAACAGTGTGTGCCTGTGACCACTCACCCCCGATGACCCTTTGCATGCAAACACGTAGGATTCATCAACGGTGCCTGCCCGCGACCATCCACACCCCTTGCACACAAACAGGGGTGCGTGCAACAGCGCCCACATGTGACCCCCCACCCCTGATGCCCCTTCGCATGCAACGTATGGGGGTGTTTTGTGTACCTTATTCCTACACGAGTAGTGTACCCTGTTTCTGTAGTGTTTAATGTATATAGTTGCTTAATTTAATAGAATTTTCTTTTAATGTGTTTAGTAGGAGGCTGCGTTGCCCCCACTACCTCTTTGTTGTATCCGGGTTTACCCGTGTGTGATGTATGAGTGTGAGTGCACATGAGCCTGCCATAAATGACTTTAGGGTGGGCCAAGGCTCACTTAATGGGACTCGCGACTTGTCATTTTTCATTGCAGTGAGGGGCCTCGGACACCGGACCGGACCAGAGTTTTTCGAAGTTTAAACTCAGTTAGGTAGTGCTGAAAATTGAAAATGTTCCGGTCCACAAATAAGTGATTATTTGCTACTTATTGTGATTTCAGGGGGAGGGGGGTTTCAAAGTTGGACTTATTTCCCACTTATTGGGTTTCTTATTTGGCCACTTATTGGGCATTTGGCTGTAAAATGCGAATAAGTGACCGAATAAGGAGCCCAATAAGGAGGAAATAATTCCAACTTTGAATGACCCTAATGACACCTTATCGCTTCACGCATACTACTGCATAGTATCCGTGGAGTGAATGACACCTTATCACTTACGCATACTACCACGTAGTATCCATGGCATGACAATGACACCTTATCACTCCACGCATACTACCATGTAGTATCCGTGGATGATAATAACACCTTATTGCTCCACGCATACTATGCATAGTATCCGTGGCATGACAATGATACCTTATCGCTCCACGCATACTACCACATAGTATCCGTGGCATGACAATGACACCTTATCTCTCCATGCATACTACCGTGTAGTATCTGTGAGTGACAATGACACCTTATCGCTCTACAGATACTACCACATAGTATCTGTGGAGTACAATGACACCTCATTACTCCAGGCATACTACGCGTAGTATCTGTGGAGTAACAATGACACCTTATTGCTCCACGCATAATACCATGTAGTATCTGTGGAGTAACTAATACTGTTTGAGGTAATATTACTGCTCAATTTTTACCATTAACCTATCCTTAACCCCTTACCCCATTACAATTTTCCTGTATAATGGTATAATTATTTTTGCAGCCAACAAAACTGCATGGAACTGGTTTTAACCGGTTCCATGCAGTTCTGTTTGCTGTAAAAAATATCAAAACCGGAACTGGGTTAAATGTAACCCTACAAAACCGGAACTGCCGGTTCCAGTTTTGCATTGGTTCGGTTCGGTTCGGTCCCAGTTTTTGCTAGTTTCGAGTATCGAACTTTCAAACTCTACTCATGGATACTACCATGTAGTATCTGTAGAGTAACTTAGTTACCTTGATGCTCATGGATACTACTGCGTAGTATCCGTGGAGTAACTCAGTCACCTTGATCCTCATGGATACTACGCGTAGTATCCGTGGAGTAACTCAGTCACCTTGATGCTCACGGATACTACTGCATAGTATCCGTGGAGTAACTCAGTCACCTTGATGCCTACGATACTACCATGTAGTATCCGTGGAGTAACTCAGTCACCTTGATGCCTCACGGATACTACCATGTAGTATCCGTGGAGTAACTTAGTCACCTTGATGCCTCACGGATATTACCGTGGAGTATCCGTGGAGTAACTTAGTCACCTTGATGCCTCACGGATACTACCGCATAGTATCCGTGGAGTATCTCAGTCACCTTGATGCCTCACGGATACTACCGCGTAGTGTCCGTGGAGTAACTCAGTCACCTTGATGTCTCACGGATACTACCATGTAGTATCCGTGGAGTAACTCAGTCACCTTGATGCCTCACGGATACTATCGCGTAGTATCTGTAGAGTAACTCAGTCACCTTGATGCCTCACGGATACTACCGCGTAGTATCTGTAGAGTAACTCAGTCACCTTGATGCCTCACGGATACTACCGCGTAGTATCCGTGGAGTAACTCAGTCACCTTGATGCCTCACGGATACTACCGTGTAGTATCCGTGTGGAGTAACTCAGTCACCTTGATGCCTCACGGATACTACGCAGTAGTATCCGTGGAGTGATTAATACTGGTTTGGGGTAACATTATTGCTTTATTTTACCATTAACCCATCCTTAACCCCTTGCCCTATTACAATTTTCCTGTATAATTAAAGGTGAAGCTATAAGATATGCTAGAATTTGTACAAGTGAATCAGACTTTAAAGTCATGATAAAACTCTTCACACTTAGACTTCAAAGAAGAGGCTATCCACTCTCCTTTATCCAAAGAGCACTTGGACAAGTGCATCATAAAGATAAGCATAAATATGCTGTTATCAAAAAGCCTATCAATAACAAGGTCACCCCTTTGTTATATAAAACAGAATATAACCCCATTGTCTCTCATCATAATCTTAGAACTGCTTTAAACCAGTTTACTGCCAATGTACTAAAACTTGCCAATATAAACCCATCTATCAGTCAAAAAGTCACCATATGCTATAGAATGCCACATAAACTACATGTTTTAAGCCTTATAGCCAGAAAGAGAAAAAGACTTTAATACTTTTTCTTCTTTATAAATCTCTCTCTTTTATAAAAAATACACATATACTAATTAAAAACTTTAGTAATCATGCAACATACAGACTTTACCAGATGGTTTGAAATAAAAGCTTTGCAACTTCTTAAGCAAAGTATCAACCATCTAAGTCACATTATAGATGAACAAACTCAAATATATAAAGAAGAATGTCATCCTGAAACTGACTTTATCCCATTGGAGTATCTAGAATTTCAGGCAGAAAGGTGCCTTGACTCCTTTAAAGCAAACCTTCTAACTGAAGTAAAACATAAGGCCATTTGTAATAAATTTATTACAACTTATAAATATCCAGTAGACAAACCAATGTGTCTTCATAACAACAATTCACTTTTACAAACAGCCAAATTGGCTACATCAACATATACCTTTCAATCTCTGCCCCAGATGGCATTCTTAGATCTTGAAACAGATGGAGTAAATATTCAAACTACTAATATACTCCAAATAGCTATTATTAATCCAATTATACACTCTGAACATGAGTCTCTTAACTATTATCAGACATACTCCTCATATATAAGCCCTTTCAAAGCATATTCTCAAAAGAATAACTCTGCTTTCCATATTAATCACATACGTGATAACCAACTTAAATCTCCACCATCTTTAAAGGACATTGCCTGGATAATTGCACATCTCTTAGAGGACACTGTAATTCTGCGATATAACTCTAATTCATTTCATATTCCTATATTAAAAACACACTTAAATAAACATCAAGAACAACTTCTCCATAAATTCTCAATAGACTTATATCCAGCATGCTGCAAAAATAAAAAACAAAGACTAGCTGATGCCATTAAAGCATACAATCTAACTGAAAATTCAAATCCACATGATGCACTAGCTGATACCAGCTGCTCTATGGATCTTTTTACTGAATTAATAGAAAGAAATGAACTGCCCTCTAATCAAGAAGAACTATTAAATCTTTTTCATACTTCAGAAAACATATGGCAACATTATCATGGAAGAAGAAAAATAATTGATATTAATCCTGATAACCAGGAATATTCACATCTCCTTATAAAAACTCCTCTATCTAGTTTAAAGAGGAAGTACTCAGACATTAGTGTATCTTAAAAACAACAGATCTATACTTCATATATTAAACAAAAGAAGATCCTGAGAAAACACTATACTTTATATATGAATTGTGTGAACATAAGGCTCCTTTCAACAACAAACATAAGCAGAAAACTACAGTATTTATATTTATATTTATTTAAACACTACAAAATTAAAAATCCAGGTAAATGGTGTATATCCAGGAAGAAGCTGATCTTACAATCAGAATGAGGATAAAACATAAAATTGCCCTCTCAAAAGGGGCACTTGCTAAAGCAAGATCTTATCTGAACTTTATATGAATTTCTATCTAGTAAGCCATGAAAATGGTCTATAAAATAATGATATAGTAAATGAGGCGGACTCCCTATGGACTGTAGTAAGCCTTGTCCTGTTCTAAAAGGCCTTATTCAAGGTACTAGTCAGGGTTCAGCATAGGCTCCTAAATCACAACTTTAAGTATTCTTAAAGAAACTGTATCATAGAGAATTAAAAGGTTAAGGCAAAGTAATTCTCCTTACTGACTTGGTAGAACTAGTGTCCCCTTGGCTGAAGGAAGTACCTAGTGCATTCACTGGTCAGGTATAAAGTTCTAGAGACTACTCTTATTAACAAAAGCAAGGTTACAATACTTTGTTTAGCTTTAAAAATATTTGTACTAAAATAGAAAGTAGACTTCAATCCTATAGGATAGAAAAGATACAAGTCTACCTATATATATAAAAATACAGAGTAATTAAGTTTTTAAGTATCTTATTTCTAAAATGAGACTATTGTGAGTACCTCATAGGAGGTTTAAACTTCTCATTTCAAGTAGCAGAATGTCCCAAAGACATGCTCTGACAGGTTACTACTAGTTGGGCTAATTTATCAATTTATTAAAGCTTGGGTACCCCATAGGGGGCTTAAACTTCCCTTGAAGTGGTAGAACTGAAGATACCTTTTTCTTAGTAAAGTTGATATTTGAAGGATAAGCAAAAAGACTCTATTTTAAGATTTTTTAGTGCTCTGATCATGAATGAATGATCTGTAATAGCCTTAATATCTTTATGTAAAGTAATAGTAAACTTGTTGCCTTTAAGGTAGTAGTCTACTAAAAAGCTTTAAAATCTTGACTTTGAAACTTTTTCAAAGTGAGGACCTCATAGGAGGTTTAAATTCTCAGTTCAAGTAGCAGAATGTTTAAAAGCATGCTCTAAGCGGCTTACTATTAAAATGTTTACAAGTTATAACTCTACTTATACATGGGTACCTCATAGGAGGTTTAAATTTCCCTTTGAAGTGGCAGAACTAAAAAATCTTGAAAGATGTTTCAATTTGTTAAAATCTCTAAAAAATCTAACTATACATGAAAAGTACTCAGTGCTCTGGTCATAAATGAATGATCTGAAATAACCTTAAAATCTTTAGGCTAAATAATGACTTAAAGAAGCTCTTCCTAGAATAGCAACACTGTCTAAAGCTATAAATCTTGACTATGTCTTTTAAAATGAAATAGTACTTAACTAGGGCAGGGTTTGTTATGACTATGTTACTAACACCGATTATATAACAATTAAATAACATGTTAATAACATATCTCACAAGCGGGGGTCCAAAACCTGATGTTATATATTGTGAGATATTCCGGGAAGGGCTATAGCCGGTGTTCAGTGCGGGCTTCATCAGTACAGAGCAAAACACCGTGCTCATCAGTACAGACCATCGCCGCATCCACAAAACCCTCACCATGCTTTCAGAGGCTCAAGAGCGGAGCCTTCTTACCCTTTGTGACCAATTCATACAATCTGGGGATGATGTTGGATTAGCTCAGTTGCTTGACCTTGTCAACTCAACCATACCCGATCAAAGTTGTCCAGAATGGAAGGTGTGGACCAAGCATATGGATGAACTCAATGAAACCTGGAGACTCATCAATATGGAAGGCGAAAATATCCCATGGCCAACGGTACTTACCATTATTCTTGTGAATTCTCGCGCTGACAAAATTTGTCGTTGTCATTGATCAGCCACCGCTGCATCATGGTGTGGGCAGTGTACCTGTGCCTCCGGTCACAATGCCCTGTGTTGTTCCACAAAATAAAAACGTACCTTCTGACACCCGCTTCAAGATTAAGGTGTCACCTGAAAGCTGGGAGTTTGTCCCTCTTAGCGAGTTGCAAGCCAGCCTTGAAAAGGTAAGTATTAATCGCAAGAGTGCAGCAGAAGGTGGAAAGGGCATTGGCCCTGCTCACCACGAGAAGTCAACAACACGAAAGCCTGGAAAGCCACGGGACACTTTGGTCGATGAACTGGTTATCGAGGTTGAGGAACCAAAGAAGGGCAACAATAGGCGTGTTGTCTCCTATTGTGTTGCGTGTCAGAAAAAGACAGTGGGGAGGGATCCACACCGCATCAAACAACATGCCAAAGACTGTGATGTATGTTACAGATATCATGCTTATATTCATGGCTGAGGTGACCATTGAAACGTCATAGGATGTGGTCAGGAAGTTTCCCCAGCTGTACCTGCGTGTTGTCAAGGACTTGGCCGGGCGAGCGCATTCAACAAAACTCGGGAAGGTCAATAAAGCACTAGACTCACAAAAAATGGGAGATTCACCGGAAAAGGGGGCTTTGGAGGTGGTACCACAAATACCACCTGCTGGGACGCTGATGAATTACATGAACTCTGCAAAGTTAACAGAGCAACAGAGGGTTCATGTTGAGTGGCTGATGTTCCGGATGTTTATTTGCTGCGCTTTGCCTTGGGACCTCGCAAATTGCGAATTTTTCGTCGCATTTGTAAACACGTTATCCCCTGCATTTTCTGTTCCCGATCGGTCGTCGTTCTTCCCCAAGCACCTCGCTCAAGAGGTCTCTGCATGGGGAGAAGCCTTTAAAATGTTCCTCTCCAATCATGAACACCTCACATTGTCACTCGACGGATGGAGCACACGCGCCCGGGATGAGCTGTACACATTCCACACTACAACAGCAAAGCGGCGCTCTTTCTTCACCGATGGCCATGTATTCAAGGGGGTTTCTGTCACCGGAGATGCGCTTTTAACCATCATCACCAAGGTACGAGGACTAATGCGCTCCTCCACTGCGTTGTTTGCTCACATTTTTTAGATTTTGTCAGAGTACGACGCTTACAGATACAGCACAATCGCTGGCGATGGCGGCTCAAACGTTCGCTCCGCTAGGGTCAAGCTCAACAAGCTGTATCCCTGGATTCTCAATATTTACGATCCGTGCCATAATCTTAATTTGTTTATGAAGGACGTCGGGAAGTTGTTCAAGGAGGTGAGCACAAAAATTCCATCTCTGTCGGATAAACGCTAACACAAACTACTTTATAGATGTTGTCCATCGTTTCTGGCATTGCCAACTACTTCGGAAAATCAAACTATGGGACCCATCACCTCGACGAAGAACGCAAGAAGCAAGGCGTCCTCGAGGGGATCAAGTCGCTGACGGAGACTCGCTTCTCCTCAAGCTACTACCAAGTCAAGTCCGTGAATTCATGTATGAGTGCAATCAAGGCATGCATCCGGAGCAAGAAGTTGAAGTTCGACACGGCAGCGGTACGTCGCATTGGACTATAATTGTGAAACAGCTAACATCGGACGTTTTCAGACAAAGCGGCTCCTTCCGCACATCGAGGATGGTACGGCACACTGGGCCCTTATGTCCC